>JABCKT010000243.1:0-27438 GCA_018858115.1 Tephrocybe rancida
TACCTTTCCAGTACGATACTTATTTCAATCATGGACTCTTTAGGTTAGCGGTTTTCCCACCTGCTAAGGAGGGAGATTGAGTTTCTACCTTATATCCACTTACTATACCTTTCCAAAGGGGGAGGAACTTTCCCCCACCATTTCCGATATCGATATTACCGTTCGTCGTCGTCCCCAGTGAGCCGAGTCACTGGCAGGCGATTTTCTATCTAGTTTCGTGTTAGCTCCCAATATATTCATCCTCTGTTCAGA
Source organism: Tephrocybe rancida (assembly GCA_018858115.1). Lineage (NCBI taxonomy): Eukaryota > Fungi > Basidiomycota > Agaricomycetes > Agaricales > Lyophyllaceae > Tephrocybe > Tephrocybe rancida. The sequence goes on from JABCKT010000243.1 coordinate 253, forward strand.
TTTCAGTCACCCAATCGTATAGCTAGCCGTGTTCTAGCCTCGTCGCCATCGTTTACTAGGACTGGCCGCCGAGGTCAAGTCATTCGTCTTCGTCAATCGCCCTCGCCATCGTTCGACAGCTCGTTAGCTGTCTTAGCATCGTTGCTAACGCTTAGCATATCGGCTAAGCATCGTCCTTGGCGGAATTGTTCCTAACAGAAACCGATCACTCGTATCACACATTGTGTCTTGTTGTATTTCAGCCCAGCCGACTGCTCAAGACAACCTCGGTATAGCAGCGCACGTCCTACGCTAGCGCATCAACGTGAAATGCTTGACCTCATGACAACAGCTTTTAAGTAAGTAATTCTCATCAAATTCTCATCACTTATATTGACCTCAATTCAGAGCAAAGAAAGCTGGGTCTCAATTCAACATGAAAGTTTTCTTGACAACACTCTGGCCCCAATACTGTAACAGCGATCCTGAAAACTACAATACCTCAGACAATGTCAACAACAGTGGCCTGAGCATGGATATGGATACAAGTGTCCACGTGGCTCCAAACATGAATAATAGTGCTGCTATTGTGGTAAAGAAGTCTGGGGAACATGATAATTACCGCACTATTATGGGCATGTTCTTTTGCTGGGTACAAGGTATGTCTTAGCAACAGAACACACTGGTAATTGAGCTAATGACATTTGTAGAAGAAGCACAGGGGTTTTTCTCACTGCACATGGCCTGGAACAAGCTCCTCGACTTGTTGGAACAGAAACATAAGAAACTGTGTGGCTATCCTGCTCATTTCCTATTTCCGGGTTCTCTACCACATCGCTGCTTTCCGAATGTGGAGGATCTCTCAAGCAAATATGTTAAAGAGATGGCCCAGATACTCAACTTGTCATACCCTGCCCATCCCTGGATGGAAGACTGGACAGAAGGTTGGTGGTATAATTAATATGTATATGCCTCATCTAACAATAATTCAGAGGAACTGGCTTTGGAAGAGGGAACAGAGGCCTACGATAAAATCTGTCTGATTGTATCGGGTTCTGGGAAACCTGTTGCCACAACTGGTGATGCAGCAGAGAATCATGCAATGACTCAGACTGCTCTGATTATAGCTCCCATCACGGTGGCTGCAGCCCCCATTGTGGTGGCTACAACTTTAGCTCCCAACCTGGCCACTGCAAATGTTGCAGTAGTGGACCCGATTGAAGCAACAAATGTAAGGCTAATTGCACCCTTGCCATTGCGACCTGCTGCTGGGCACCATGTAAACCCCAACAAGCAGCGCCGTGTAACCACAGGAATGACAGATGATGAATGCACTCCTCACAAGGCTGCAAGGCTCGTTATGGATGGAGGCCATGGGGCACCACAGGGTATTGGGCAGCCAGCTGGTCGCCAGTACTTCATGGCCAAATATGACCATCACAGCATTGACAAAGATGGCTACTACATTGATGGTGCACCATCATATGGTCTTGACAGACCCTGGGATGAAGACTTTGGTTACCTGCCCGATATCAATGTTTCTGGTGGAGCATACAACTATCAGGTGGAAGACAATACTGTCTATAACATTCCACAAAACCATGAAGCTCGTGGACCAGCTCCTCCTTGTGCTTGCTTAGCTCTTCCTCCACCTCGTGCAGCTCCTTGTGCAGCTCCTTGTGCAGCTCCACTTCATGCCCCACCTTACCATGTGCCAGTTCCCCCTTATGCTCACACTTATGGGCCTTCCCAATATAGTACTTATGATGCAAACTTGCAGAATGTGACCTTGGATATCCAGGGCCACCGTACACGACCACCTCATAGCAAGGGGGCACTTGATTCACATGCTCCAGTCCCTGGCCAGTCATCAAGCCCATTACAGTTGAGATGAAGAGGATGGTACTTATTAGATATCATATGTGGTTGTTTTGATGGTTCAGGTACTTAATGACTCTTCTCATGTCTCTTACCTTTGGCAGTCATACCATGTTATGCTCTTACCTTTGACAGTCATACCATGTTATGTACCATGTTATATAGTTGTTTCCTGTGTGTGACATGTTTTTCTTGAATGAAGTTATTTTACTTGTTGTTAAAGACTCATTGTTGGATGATCCAAAAGGTGGTAGATTATCCAAACACAAATTGGGGCTTGTTATACAGCATCCAGGGTGGATATTGGACAATCCAGGCCAAGTATTGGGGCATTGTAGGAGCATCCAAATATAATCCAGGCAGATGCAAAGCCTTGTCACTACATCCAACTGGATGTTGGATAGTCAATGCATATTGACAGGGCATCCAAATACAATCCAAGATTTAATCTAACTGTTGTGTTGGATAATCCCTGGGCAAGTCACTATATCCAACTGGGTTGTTGGACAGTCCAAGCAGATTGAGGGACCATCCAATTATAATTAAGGGTTTCATCTAACAGTGGTGTTGGATAATCCTTGCCAAGTCACTGCATCCAACTGGTGTATTGGACAGTCCAAGCAGATTGAGGGGGGCATCCAAATACAATCCAGAGTTTAATTTAACTGGTGGCATTAGATAATGTCATGTAGAATATGAGTTTGTGGTGTTGCCTACACCTTTCCTGTCCCAACATGATGTACAGCTGTACTCATACCTAGGGTTTTGAGGTTATATTTCTGCACCCAAAAAAGACCATGACCTGAATGGGCCATAACCAGAAACAACTACACTTCAGGTTGTGGTTGCAGGGCAGTGACCATCAGTTGCAGTTGCAGTCTCAATTTTCTTTTAATATTCAAACAACTGCTAGCAACTGGTTGCAACCCATCTTCAGGTTGCTGAAAAATTCTTATGAGGAACACCAGTGCATCCCTTGACCCTTGATAACAAAAAAGACATGTGAATACTTATGCCTTACCATACCTTTGCAATGTGAAAGTGAAGCATTGATATTGTACTATGAACTAGGAGAAGTGTTTAATGGCTGCAGCACATATGTGATATAAGCTCCCTACCCATACCCATTCACCTCAGTTTGTTACTTGTACACCTACCCTCTACTGGCCTCATTTTCCACCAATCTGACCTCCTGAAGAGTTCTACTAATGTGCACTGCAATTGCTAGCAACAACAGAAAGTCACAGTTCAATTTCTTATGATTATTGGTTATATGACTCAAGAGGATTTCTAGCCCTCTCATGCCTCTTGTAAATGTACAATACCTTGTTTGAGTAATCTTGGCTGACAACTTCCCTCCTGAAGATGTCCACTAATGCACACTGCAATTGCTACCAACAACCACAAGTCAAGTTCAATTTCTGACATGTCTGTTATAAGCTCAATATTTACTTGGATTAGGTGTGCACACTCATACATGCCCATGCTTGTTGCCTTTCACTCTGGTCTTGGAAATTGGTATCCTATCAAGGGACTGTTGGACATTAGATATACAGTATATAAAACACTTTCACTTCAATCTATGTGATGCTGATGGGGTTTTCATGTCTTAAGTCTTGAATTGATCAGTAATAGAGAAATCAGCCATAGCAAGTTATAAAAGAGAGATTGTACCCTATAGGCATGCCGAAGCTGAAGCTGTAACTGCAGAAAAACACAAAACAAACTAGCCAAAAACTGGTCCCCTAGACACCCTGTGACTAACATATAAACATTGGACAGTCCAACATTTGTGGATGGAGGCTTGCACTGGGTGGATAATTGGGTTGGATTGACCTGGGAAAGGCATTGTATCCAGATGCCATCCATCCAACCAGACCATCCATCCATCCATCCTGGTCCCTTGCTCTAAGTAGGCTTTTATTATAGGAGTTAGGCCTACTAAGAGTAGGAGGGTAGAGGGTGACTGAAGTGAACAATGTAGTCCCACTAATTATAAAATGTCATCCACAAGCATCCCGAGCCATCCATCCCCTTCCTGCCCTTTTGTGGCAGGGATGAGTGTTCTATGACATAGATAAATATGTTTCAGGAGGTTTGTACAGTTCAGAATGTTTTCTATCACCCCGCAACTACAGAGAAGACTATTATATGTTTTTCACTAGGATAAACAATCCAGAGCGACTATTCCAAGTCCATTTTCAGCAATTTGATGGTAACAACTGATGTCATTAAAATCTGGAGTGATCATTCCGAGTCCATTTATAGATTTCGATGGTAAATAATGTGGTCCTGCTAATTATAAAATGTCATCCATAAGCATCGCAAGTCATCCATCCCATTCCTGCCCTTTTGTGGCAGGGGTGAGTATTCTATGACATACCTAAATATGTATCCGGAGGTTTGTACAGTTCAGAATGTTTTCTTCCATCCTGCAATGATGGAGAAAACTATTATATGTTTTTTATTAGCATAATCAATTAGCAGGCCTTTATTCTGCTTTTTTAAGTACCATATATAGAAGGTAGTCAGTGTACAGTCTGGGTGCATCACACATTCTGTCAAATGACAGTGTATCATGTTTAATATTAGCTGTAATGGCTGCCTGGAGTGCTGTAGGTAACTTCAATGTATAGTTCAAAGTCTCAACATGAGTCTTCGCTATTCTATATGGCCCAACCCACTTAGGGCAGAGCTTACGCACTCTACCTTTGGGAGGTTAAGATTCTTCGTGGACAAGCAGGTTCTGATCTACGGTGTCTATTTGCCCTGTGTGCTTGAAAGATGTGCGCCTCGATGATAGCATTGTGTGCTTCTGCCAGGTTCATTAACACTTGGTTGGCAAAGTCTTTGAAACCCATTGGTATCACCACATCGTTTTGGATTTCCTGAATCATTGACGGCATGTAACCACCATTCAATTCGAATGGTGCAAATTGTGTAGTCTTGGAAATGCTCACATTAATCACAAATTCAGTAAGGTCAATTCGATCGGACCAGTCTTTCTGGTCAGGTCGTACAACTGTACACAGTATTTGTCCAACATTTCTGTTGGCATGTTCTGTCTGCCCATCTGCCCGCGGATGAAACGACGTAGACATTAGGAGCTTTGCTCCTAATATCTTATACAGTTCATGCCACCATTTTGATGTAAACTTTGAGTCCCAATCACTCACAATGGATGTTGGTAGGCCATGAAGCCTCACAATTTCCTGCAAGTATATCCATGACAGCTGGCTAGCTGTCATGCTCGTATGTACTGGTATCAAATGAACCATGCTGGTCATCCAGCAAATGACTACCCACAAGTAGTTAAAACCTTTGGACTCAGGAAATGGACCTATGAAGTCCATTCCAATCGAGTCCCATGGCTTGACTGGAACAGGTAGCAAATGCAACTTTCCACTTGGGAGTTTATTTGCCCCCTTTGCCATCTGACACTGTACACACAATGCGCAAAACGCGTGTGCATTGGCAAGCAGTGAAGGCCACCAAAACCACCTATGCATGTACTCTGCCATGCATTGAAGGCCAAAATGCCCAAGTGTCCTATGTGCTTGTTCAAGAACTTGGGTGATTACTTCATGGTCGCGAGGTATACATAATACCGCGTCACCAACCAAGTTTGTCGTCTATCGCATAGTGAGGAACAACCAGAGAGTTAGAGTGAAGTCTTTGTAGGTATGTTGGGAATTGCCGAGTTTCCTTTCTCGTCCTGCCACCTTGACGCCTCTACGGGATCGGACTCCCCATCGTCGAGAGCAGCTAAGTATTCCCTCCTCTCTTTTCACCCACCCTCCTCTCTTTTCATCCACACTCCTCTCTTTTCACCCACCCTCCTCTCCCTTTTCCACCTCGGACACTCCTCATCACAACAACTCAATTGGTGTGAGTGAAGTGTGGTCCTCGTCTCATTGCCTTTCGCCGAGCATGTGAATTTGGGATCCCACCCACCCTTCGCAGCTCGACTCAGCCATCTGGGCTTGGGTCAGACCCCTTCCCTTACGCCGGGAAGTGCTTTGCACTTTCGCCCACTTTGCCTGTGCATACATCGTATTTGCATACTTGCATACATATGCCTACCTACACATATCAATGCTATGTATATGCTCCATCTCTGGCATGACTCCCACAGTGCTAGGCAAAGATCTTGGTCCACAGTGTCTTATCGCTCTCTCACAAGGTAAGGACTTATAGTCCTCTATTTTGCCAAGTACTTCGGCAAAGAGTTTGTCCTTGCCATATCCTGCAATTACTTGATGTATGAATAATTCATTAGTCTGATCTGCAGGAGCTGGTTGAGAAGTGTTCCTGAATAACGCTTCTCCCAGCGTCATATCATCCTCTGAGGTAGCTGGAACTCCTTGTACACTATCTGCAGAGGATTGACCTAGAGCACTGCTCAAAGATTTCGAGAGGTTGGCTTGCTCCATTTCTTTAGCCTCGACGCATATCTCCACAACGCACTCTTTGATCTCTTGGTAGCGTTGTAACAGCAGGTCATCTCCCTCCAGGTCCACTTGTGCGTCGGCACACACATAATCATGGATGTCATACACATCTTTGGAAGTATCACTCTCAAAATAGCAAGAAAGACAATGCGCTACCTTGTTGAGTTCCCCCTTGACATATGTTATGTCAAAGTTATACCTCAACATATAGTCCATCCATCGTCTCTGACGTGGAGTAAGAGCCACGTCAAGCCTTGGCCATACATGGCCCCGACTCCCGTTTTGGATGTGTCGCATATAAGCCATATAGGTTCTTTCGATCTTGCATCAATTGGTCGAATGACCAGCATATTTTGACATATACGCTTGATCATTTCAAAACATCACTGATGGATAGGTCACCAATGAAATGGTGACCCGTTTTGGGTCATGGACATTAACGGTCCTGTATATGCTGTTACATCAAGGAGAAAATTCCCTATGTAATTTACCAGCCCAACAAAACATTGAATGACATTATAAGTTCTAGGAGTGCACCACTCCTGAATCTGATTAATTTTGTCAACATCAGGGTGAATGCCCTGATTGTCAATTACATGACCAAGACATTCTACTCAATCTGAGTAGAGCCCACACTTCTTCCATTTAAGGTAGAGGATGTTCGCCTGTAGTCTCTCGAAGACATGCCTCATGTTCCTCAATGGTCTCAGAGAAGATGAACACGTCATCCAAGTATACATGCATAAACTTCCCAATGATGTCATGAAATATCAACATCATTATCCATTGGAAAGTCGCAGGCACATTACAATCACCTATTTGCATAATATTACTCCAGTACGTTCCTGTGATTGTCATGAACACTGTCTTCTTGACATTGCTTTCATGAATATGGACCTGTTCATATGCATCAGTCAGGTCGATTTTTGACCTGATTTTTGCTTGTGCAACATCCTCACAAATAACCTCCTGGTTCGGTAAGGGCGTAACGTCCTTAATGGTATTATCATTCCACTGCCAAGCATCTAGTGCTGTACGCAATGTTCCATCTTTTTTATGGATGCATAGCAATGGTGCAGCTTGATTGGTAGAATATGGTTCCCACCACTTCGCCCTTACATATCAGTCGATCTTCTCTCGAAGTTGACCTTGCAACAATTGAGGGCATCATGGCATAAAATAGCAATACTGCTTTGAATCATCTATGAGATTTATCTCATGGTTGACCTCTCGCCATGGCAGCAGTTCCTCTTTAGTTCCATTGACAATGTCTGCAAACTCCTCTCACCACTGCTGGCATAGGCGAGGTATGTCATCCTCGCCTACTTCATCAAGCGGCTTGGCTTTCCACTTCTCCTTCCTGTTCCAAGGGATACACTTATCCCTTGATGCAGTTGGTTCATGGACCCGAGGATCATATTTTTCTCGTAGGGCATTCCGCCACACTTCCGACTCATTGGGCACACATAGCCTTACTTTCTGAGGCTCTGTTCGCACAGATGCAGTACTCAGCAAATATTCAAATTTGCTGTGCTCTGATATCTCATCCATCTCGGCCTGTCAATATACTTCACCTTGTTCCCTCAAGTACCTCGACTCATGGTACTGGTGCATAGCTGCAATGACCTCATTCCACTCTTGTGGCATTTGTGGGTCATACATTATTCTCACCCCTGGATGTGGAATGGGTCGATCCCACAGAAGACGTTCAATAACATCTTCCATCTCATGATTTGTCCCTTCATGATTCTGTATCGTCTCTTCAGGGCTGGCCTCATCCACAGGCTCCCCCATGTCCTCAATTCTTATCTTCAAAGACAATGGGATAGCATTAGTGGGGTCTTTCAATCCCACCATACTATCTTGTTTACTGTTTTTTTTCGCTTTTTCCAGGCTCGCAGGGGCTTCGCTTCTAGTGTTTCTCCCTTGTATCCTGATACTCTTCTTCTGTGATCAATATAGACGAGGAGTCCGCAGGCAGACTTTTCACTGCCTGCATTGCCTCCTCATCGTCTACATCCTCCACAGTGGCACACTTCATGCCACCATGCAGTCACTTCTTCTGCTCATCCCTCCACTGTGCGGAACCAGTGCAGTTGTCCATCGCCCTCCTCTAGCCGCACTTGTTTGGCCTGATGAGGTACCCCATTTACTACCACAAGATTATTCTCAAAGTCCAGATGGACTTTGCCTTGTCTCATGAATGGGGTACCAATAATGAGGTCGTAGCGGTCAAAGTTGGCAATGTCAACATAAACCTTCCCTTCAAAGCCAGGTACCTGCATAGGCACCTCAGCTCCAAAGTTGACTACAGAATGACTCCCAATTGTTCCAAGCTGTAGCACAATAGGGTTTTCAAGTGGTGACACTCTTAGTCCTGCTACATGTGCAAACACTGTGGTGAGACCAGAAGTTGTACTTCCGGAATCCCACAACGTCCATGCTTGCTGACCGTTAACAGTCACCCACGTCACCAAGCATTCCTTGTCCTCAGCGGCTAGGTGTGTAGCCGTTTTGAGGCTCGTTTCATAGGCTTTCACCTCAGATACGAAGTCCTCAACAGTATTGACCTCTGGGGAAAGGCCTCCATCGCAGATAAGTGCAATTAGCATATTGGACGGATTACCATCCAAAAACTTCTCGCGAATAGTGTACTCATCTGGGTATACTGCCATATTTTGGGCATGGTTCAGCAAGGAGTCATAATATCCTTGCACACCATCCTCAGCGATATAGGCTGCCTTGTGGAACGCTTCACAAGCGTCTTGCATTGTGGATGGCTGTACGAAGCAGTCATACAATCCCATGACCACATCCGTGAAGCTCCATTGCAACTGGTTCCGGTTGACATGGATAACATGTTGCAGGTACCACTTGAGGGCCTCATCCTTAATGAAGTCCATTAAGATAAGGACTTTTTCTTGGTCACGGCCTTTGCCACCATATTGAGCCACTGCAAAAAATATGCAAATGCTCATTAACCAATCTTCAAGTTCACTGAACTTGGAAGATCCAGTATATGGGGTTATGGTTTTTGACAAATCTCTTTGTCGCGGCTTCATCCCATCCAGAATATGCAGCTGTATTCCCAAAGCTGATCGATTGTATTGATCAGTTGCTGGTGCATCAACTGCCAATGGTACTCTCATGCTGCTTCCACACCCAGTGTCGCAAAACGCCCATGGTGTGCAGGAGGCATCGAGAACCCTTGACCTGGTCACAGGCATATTGGGTGGCCTATCATTATATGGCTGCCATGGAGAGTCATGCCCTCCCTCGCCACCACCACCATTTGGGGGCCTGGAGGTCCTCTGCCACCAGGTGGTCCAGATCCCAAACTACCACCTCCACCAGGTCTTAGGGGCCCATTCCCAGGTGATGATGGGGACAGTGGCCCATTACTAGGGGATCCTCCTCCTGGTCCACCACCGTTCCTGCTCCCATTGGAAGGTACACGACCGCCTGCTGGTGGTCCCGTATCAAATGGATTAGGTTCCAACCTAGCATAATTACCATTCACTGGCCCAGAACTATTCTTCCCAGGTGATGATGGGGATGGCAGCCCATTACTAGGGGGTCCTCCTCCAGGGGATCCTCCTCCTGGTCCACCACCATTCCTGCTCCCATTGGAAGGTACACGACCGCCTGCTGGTGGTCCCGTATCAAATGGATTAGGTTCCAACCTAGCATAATTACCATTTGCTGGCCCAGAACTATTCTGGCCTCCACCTGTCTGGTGGGGATATGTGGAGTGATCCTGCAGATCCTCCAATTTCACATTAGGCCCAGACACCATCTGTGGCCAGGCATGCACTTCAGCTTCCTCACAGGTCCATGTATCGAATGGACCGGTGCTTAGGAAAAGAATGCCTTGGTCAGGAATGTTAGAATTCCCGTGGTTCCCTAGGTCCCCATCGCAGACTTTTTGCAGTGTCACGCGGTTTATCCATTCAGCTTCTTTGTCCACCTTAGTGGGCATGGGTGTTTGTGGGAACACATCCCCTGCTGACGTTGACCTGCCTTCTGTAGAAGCAGTCTCCGAAGTGGCCAGTACTCCCATTGGTTGCAGTACTGCTCTGGGAAGAATGCATTGTCAAGCTGCAGCAGCTCGACGCGCTTGATAGTCGGCTGGTGTTTCCATTGCCTGTCGAGGCGCCTCTAACAAGTTCAACGCCTGGTTGATAGGTGTGGCCATAAGGCCATCTACTCTTGTAGTCCCACTCATAGATGGCAACTGCGCTGTCTGCTGATATGGGGACGGGGGTGCAGAAGAGGCTGCTTGCACCACCGTTCTGCATACTCCTCAAGTTCAATACTAAGAAACTTGATAAACAAATTTATTTGAGCACCGAGGTTCTTGGGTATAGCTACACCCAACGCCTGCTGCTCCCCCAGGCCGCAATGAGTTCGTTCCTGTAGTCTATGCTGCATGGACACTTTTGGAACTTCTGGATGTTCCATCCAATACAGTGAGGCGACAATTAAATGTTGCCTCTTCTGCATTCTGGCCACTATCGGTATTGGATGTATCATCCTCTACCACCAGTTCCATGTGTATCTCTGGGATTGTCAACAGTCCCAAACTACTTGCATTTTGAAAGAAGTGCTGCACTGGTTGGAATCCAATCCTGCACCTATCTTCTATTGCACTTTCGGGAGTCAATTCTACATGAGGAGTCGGTTCGACTCCTTCTGGAATAGGTGAAAATACTAGTGTATGCGGTATTCGCAGTGTCCCAGGTGTGCTCTGAGCATGATTTCTACCATTAGTGGTAGGGGTAGCCATCGGAACAGCTGTCTGCTGTTCTCAGCCCCATCAGACTTGAGGAGACTCTAGTTCTGTAACTCCCACATCACCCTGAGAGGGTGTGACGGCTCCTATGGAGGCTCGTTGAGCCTCTGACTGGACTCTTTGCTTGGGTATAGGTGTAACCAACCCGCCTGGCATCTGCCAGGTCCGGGTTTCCTGATCATGTTGTGATGTGTCAGGATCAGCTGTCTGCAGTAAAGCCATTGCTACAGCTGCAATTCTCATCTCCTTGGCGGTAGCACTGGGCACCTGTGTCACTATTACACTCATGGGTATAGAGTGTTAATGTAATGTTCTAAAACAGTTTGAAGAAGCTGGGTGGCAGTACACCCTGCGTCTTCTGTTGCTGACACATTGACACATGTGTGAAACTAGGCACAAAGTCCCATTGGAAGACTTAAAGAAATGTAGCGGTTTAGTCCACTACTAGAAACTTAGCTTACAATTCACAGTCAATAAATCAGACCAATCAATTGGTTCTGTACATAGTGACACGATTGTAAGTAAGTCTGTCTATCATTAGGTAATGTACAAGTTTATAATGTATTTGTGCTCTAGATAGAGCACGTTGTTACAGAGGTATGTACAACCACCACCATTGCCCTCCCCGCAGACCCCACTAACCAAACCACCTACAGCAGCTACTGTAGGATGAGGAGTGAGGTACATACGGCCGCTGCTGCCCTTCCAACTGACCCCTGCAGCAGCACCCCACGCCATGCCATGCAGAATGACTATGACACCCACATGGCCACATCACTGCATACCCAGCTCTTGCACCAACCCCCACCACATGTGAAATGACTGCGATGGGCGCCGATTGCATACGGCAGAGAGCCACAATGGTGCACCAACAACGCCCCACCCATTACTACACTGACAAACACCCGTCCCCAACAGCAGCAGCCCCACACCAACCCAATGGCACCTTGAGGAGCCATGCAATGGCCACCAACGCCACCACATCACCCCCTGGAGCCATGAGGTACGGCGACAACACCCACAGCCCCCCAAGGAGCCACACAACCACATCCAAATGCCACCACATCACCATAACAGCACCATAGAGCCAAACAGCCTGGGCTATACAGTCATTCACCACTCAGTGGAACACCATCACTCAGTGGGACAGTAGGTATTTTTGAAGGATTGGCTATGTTTCTAGGCCTGTGGCTTGGCACTGTCCTTCATATACATCTAATACACATTATTTAGGCTTCTTAGGCCTATCCAACAAGGTCTTCATGATTGCAAGGCTGATCAGTGGTGGTAAATAGTGGGTATGACCTACCTCTTCAAAAATCATATAGATTTTGCTCTAATTACACATGCAAACTAAACCTATAGATATTCTGTGCTGAATGACCATAGTTTTCAGATCTGAATGCCTATACAGCTGTAGGAATTGAAGGTCAATGAGGAGGAGGGCATTTGAGATAAAGGTAGCATGTCACATCACGCATTACCATATCAGATGAGAGGCAGCACCTGCTCATCACCAGCTTAATTCAATCCTTTTTTCATATTTTTTCATCCTCAGTTGAAGGAGTAGAGGATTGAAAAAGCACTCCCACACCCCCAAAAGCCCAACATTGAGGAGGATGAGGAGGAGGACAATGGTGATGGCAACAACAACAACAAAATGATGGAGGATTAGATATGATTTGTTCCCAGCATGGACTGCTCCAGACATGATGTGATACTCCCACAGGAGTCCCACTGAGCTATATTTCTGATGCTTTGTTGACTGATTCTTGTATCACAATGGCAACACTTGATAGATTGGGCTGAGAATGTTTAGAATTCATGGACCATTGTAGAGATGATCTTGAGGTAGTCCAATTAGGTCAAATTTCAGTCAAGACAAGCTCATTATGAGTCAAAAAATTCAGTGTCCCACTGAGTGGTGAATGACTGTACATCTGAATACTAAGTGGCTTTGCATTACTTATAGACAAGGTCAAACATACAGTAAACAAATTCATAGCTTAATAGTCATTGGTACTGAGGAAGTTCAGCCACTGGAGGATTGAAAATATGGCATTGCATGAGATAGTCAAGTCTGAACTGACACATTGGCTATGCACTCCATACTGAGCTCTTTCTATAAAATGACCCACCCTGGTTTTAAAATGTGGGAAACTATTTACCTATTTGGAGTTGACCTTGAAGTTTACTACCAACATTGAACAAAGATATAGTATATATGGTACTGAGATTGTGCTTAATATGACCTCAAATTCATGGGCTTTGTGTCTGAGATGCCATAGGAGTGGGATTATTACTCATTGAAGTTGAGCTTGTACCCAATGCTGTAGAAAGCAGTCGCAAGCCTATATGGTGATCAATCAGTGGTCAGTGGTCTGTTGGGCCAGACTGTGGCCCGATGTCACTTCAGCTCACCTGAGTGTTCTTCTTTTGTCAATCTCATGATACGCCCTTCCACTGCATGTTGGATACTCACTTCAAGTTCTGAAGATTGTGTAGGGATCAATTTTTGTCTGTTGAACAATTCATGACCCCCTTCAGCAGAAAATGAAGGAATTTCATCTGCAACAGATCCTAACACATTGTTATCTCCTCCAAATTTCTGCAAGTCAAGGACAATTGAGACCCGATGCAGAAAGTTTAGATTGGCAGGTAACCCCCCTGACTTGGCCCTCATTTTTGGACGAAGTCCCCGCATGAGGAGACGCTTTTCAAGGGACCAAAAAATGACAACTTGGACCTCTAGCTTTGGAAAGACCAAGGGCTGCCCATGCTCAATGCCAAGTGCAAAAGATAATGATGGCTTTAGGTCAAAATCCTGGCTCACTGTTGGTCGAAAGCCACCTTCTACATTGTGAGTGTAGTTCCACAATACACCTCTGCTGTCCTCCTCCAGACCATCAATTGGGCCTAAGCTATGGCTTCTGATCACCCATGGCTGCTGTGTCTGCTCTGTGCCCTTTGTGGAGCCAAATTTCCCATCAATGCGGAGGCTGGGAGTTGCAGAAATTGTCATCGAGGCAGTACCAGTCAAATTTTGTTCCTCTTGCAATTTACTTGAGTCTTCTGCATGCACAGCTCGAGGCAACCAATCAATGACTTTTGTATGGCGTGAAGTTGTCACAATTTGAGCCTGGCATTGGCTGAGGGTGAATCTACTGGCATAAGACACTGATGCTGCATACAGCCTGTCCATGTCAACCCCAGATAAGGGTCCATGCCAAAGCCCAGAACCATCTTTCTTGTTTATCTGAGCCATTGATGTTGTCAGTAGCCTACTCCTTGACCAAGATATATCAGGTACCCACCATGGCCTTGATATGAGCATAAATTTCAAACTTCTCCTGGCGATCTTTGCTCACAAGGACAGAAGAGAAAGGAAAGTTGATGGATCCAAAATCAGCACTACTGCTGCTTGTTGCTGAGTTCTCATTTTCTTCAACATTATCTCTCTGTTCTTCCTCTCCATCATTGTCATCTCCATCTCCTCCTCCTCTGTCACCACCACCACTGTCTCCACCTTCCCCACTACCACCACCATTATCTCCTGCACTTCCATCTTCACCACCATGTCCTCCACCCCCACTAGCCCCCATCCCCCTGGTATCCAGACCACCTTCGTCAATGTTTTTCCCCTTGCCTTTCCAATCACTGTCTTCTCCCTGCTCTTTTCCTCCTACACTCTGATCCCCTTGCAAGCTCTTGGTCAGAGTTGTTTCCAAACCAGATGGCCTTGCACCCTTGCCTGCCTCCTCTACTTGGTGCTCATAAGCACCAATATCATTGGGTGTCATGACTATTCCAAGGATGGGGGAGAATATCTCCCCCAATGCATCATGCATCTCATCTGAGACCTCAGAATCAAGGACAATGTATATGTCCTCTTCTGGCTCAAGGTGACCAAATGTGTCCTCATCAAATGCAGAGTGGAGTGAGTAGGATCCTGTATATCCCCAGTCAATGAGGGCCTGGTGAAGTGCATCCTGGCAGTTGGTGATGTGTAATTGGGCATGGTCAGGAGTAACATGCTTTGCAGAGATTTGAACACTATCAACAAAAGTATTCAAATTTGAGTAGTGTTGACCAGATACTGAGGTGGTTGCTGGGGTAAGAGTAGCTGTCTCAGCTTCATTTTGCTCATCCTGTTGCAAATAAACCTGTTCAAGAGTTTCGATATGCTCAACAACAGCAAGCAATGCCTCAGTCTCATCAAGCTTGTCCTGTCGCATATGAATGTCCCCAATATTCTTGACATCATTTGCCTCACCAAGAACAGAGTACACCTGTTGGTGAAGCACTTTAGCATGCTCAAATGATGCCTCAGCTTTGTCTAGTTTGTCCTGTAGCATATAGACCTCTCCAAGTTTCTGGACATTGTTTGCCTCACCAAGAACAGAGTGAGCCTGCTGGTGAAGCTGTGCAGCATGCTCAAATGATGCCTCAGCTTCATCTAGCTTGTACTGTCGCACATACACCTCTCCAAGACCACTGACATCATTTGCCTCACCAAAAACAGAGTACACCTGTTGGTGAAGCACTTTAGCATGCTCAAATGATGCCTCAGCTTTGTCTAGTTTGTCCTGTAGCATATAGACCTCTCCAAGTTTCTGGACATTGTTTGCCTCACCAAGAACAGAGTGAGCCTGCTGGTGAAGCTGTGCAGCATGCTCAAATGATGCCTCAGCTTCATCTAGCTTGTACTGTCGCACATACACCTCTCCAAGTTTCTGGACATTGTTTGCCTCACCAAGAACAGAGTGAGCCTGCTGGTGAAGCTTTGCAGCATGCTTAAATGATGCCTCAGCTTCATCTAGCTTGTACTGTCGCACATACACCTCTCCAAGTTTCTGGATATTGTTTGCCTCACCAAGAACAGAGTGAGCCTGCTGGTGAAGCTTTGCAGCATGCTTAAATGATGCCTCAGCTTCATCTAGCTTGTACTGTCGCACATACACCTCTCCAAGACCACTGACATCATTTGCCTCACCAAAAACAGAGTACACCTGTTGGTGAAGCACTTTAGCATGCTCAAATGATGCCTCAGCTTGGTCTAGCTTGTTCTGTCGCATATACACCTCTGCAAGTTTCTGGGTATTGTTTGCCTCTCCAAGAACAGAGTGAGCCTGTTGATGAAGCTCTGCAGCATGGACAAATGATGCCTTAGCTTGGTCTAGCTTTTCCTGTCGCATATACACCTCTCCAAGTTTCTGGATATCATTTGCCTTGCCAAGAACAGAGTGAGCCTGCTGGTGAAGCTTTGCAGCATGCTCAAATGATGCCTCAGCCTCATCTAGCTTGTCCTGAAGCAAATACACCTCTCCAAGTGTTGAATGACAAGTTCCATGCAAACCAGGGGGGTCCACCCCTCCCTGTATAGTCAAGGATATCACCTCTTCCACTGGATTCCCAACATATGTAGACCACTGCGTGAACAGGATGGATGCATTTGTAACTGGAGGACTACCTCTGCCTTCCTTCCATGCCTGCACCAAGACTGCATATATGTTGCGAAGTTCACTTTGGATTATTGCATGTCCAAATGGATTTGAAACATCTGTGAAATGGCCTATTTTCTCAACATAGTATGATGTGATGCCATCCCTGATCCTGCTTGGTAATTCCAGCCTTTGTTGGCAAAAGACACGGACTGGGTAGATCATCTGCAGTCTGTGGTATGTTCCCTCTTCATTGATGTGGACAAGGGACACTTGTTGCATTATTAGAAATGCCTTTTGAGGGTTGTAACCTTCTGGCAAGTGACTCTCTAGTTCTTCCATGGCCTTGTCATCATCTGGGAATCCATCTGGGAGAACTGATAACATGGCAAGGATGTCAATGGTTTTTGGGTTTGCTTGCATCTGAGGGCCATGCACTGAGAGATGAATTGAGGTGTCAAGATTTGAGAGTCGATCACTTCCACCATTCTCCAAAGCCCCTGACTGTGCCTTGGCCCACTGACCCCACAGGGATTTTGAAGACTCGCCCCCTTCTTGTAACAAAGCACTAATGAGTGAAATAGCCAAGGGTATTCCATCAACTGCATTGAGCAGCTTTTCCACAAACTCATCCAGCAGTCCAGTGGTCAGCTCAAATATATGCCTTGAGTTATTATAGCTCAGAGATTGCAATGGTGGCAATAAGGGCTTTGACCAGGAAACTCCCAGGGGGCGTTGTGTACCACATATTGTGATAATAATGCCAACATGTAGTTGAAGGATGGAGAGCAATCCCTCAAGGTCCTGTTGCATTGTTTCATCATCCCAGATAGTCTCAAGATTGTCCATACAGAGGAGGGAGTGTGCAGGCAATGTCACAATGATAGTATCAATTAGATGTGCATCACGGTGTGCCAGCGGGATGCATAAAGCATTTGCAATCTCTCCCATGAGAGATACAACAGATGGTACTCCTTCACAAGAGACAAAGTACTGTGATGGGAATTTGTCAGCTACCACTTGCTCATGCAAGACTGAAAGCGCTAGGGTTGTTTTCCCCACACCTCCTCCACCCAATATTGCAATGTGTGCTGGCAAGGTATGTAGCAATGTGTCAATGACTTTGGATTTTTCTTCATCTCTCCCAATCATGAGTTGAGGTGGTGGAGGTAACACAGGTTTGTACAACCAAAGCCTGAAAGAAAAGGAGAAGGTCAGTGCTCTGATCAAAATACAAATTGTTGTTCTTACGAAGCAGTTGATGAGGAATGGGAAGACTGTTGGGGAGTTTTACCAATGTTAAGTTGGAGCACCAGATCTGTCTAGAGTCCTAATGATAAGCACAGTAGGAAACAAATGAGGTAAAGGCACATACCACAAAGTCTGTATTGAAATTATCTATACGATGATTATACTTTTCAAAGTCCTCGAGTCTTGATAAGTCACTGAGTCTTGATGATGATGTGTTTGCTTGAAGCATGCTCAGAACCTCAACGAGAAGCCTACAAACAGAAGAGGTGAGTAGCAGGAGAGTTGAAGAACTAGGCCTTACTTGTGATATCCCGTCAACTGTCCTTCAATATAAATTATTCCATCTTTGTGTGATGATTTTGCAACAAAGAGCAGTCCGTCTAGGACAAATTCTGACTTATACAACACTTTGTTGATGAGTTCAAGAGATCGCTCCTTAGTCATCTTGATTTCCTAGGAGGTAGGTCGAGATAAGTCATTGCCCTCCTTAGCTCAACTCAACATACATCTCTGATTTGGATGATCTGTATGATAATCCCTGCCACAGCCTTCACATATGGTATATCCTTCAGCATTTCAGTGACATCCTTGGCAAGCTTCATCACAATGTCGACGGTATTTGTTGTCGTAGATCCCGATGTTCGGATGATTGTCAACGGGGACGCAGCGGAATGCCTATGTAGTGAAATTGAGTTTAGTTTAGATCACCCAACCAATGGTCGCGAATGAAGGCTGTACCCACCGATTTCGAACTAGATGCATAGTCGACGATGGTGGAAGGATGAGAACACAACGCGTGGCACGGTGAAAATGCTCACTGACAGCCGGATTGTATCATCAACACTTTGGTGATGGAAGCATGTGCACTATTACTATTATTACTACTACTACTCACGTCCAAGAAGGCTCATCGATGATTGATCCCCAGTGGCTACTCCATCCGAACGTACCCCCTCATACACAGCCTCCGATCCTTGCACCTGCACTGCTCCTGGATCTTTCACCCACCTCCGGACTGACAGAGAGGGAGAGAGGGGGAGAGAGAGAAGGATACAAGCAGAGGAAGGATTTAACGCTCTGTATGGCACCCATCACATACCCCACCGTCATCACCTACCTCCGGCTTGGATCGCATCACGGGGCGTCTTCCTATCTCCGCCCTACTCATTTACATCCACCCTCGCCCACAGTGGCTGGCCTTCCAACCTTCTAGCCACGTCTACGTAAGAGGCTCGGCCCCGTCGAGCTAGAGAGATCGGGACTAGTGGGACTGCTGGGCGGTGCAGACTATGCGTTGGCCAACATCTCAAGCTCCTCTACCGCGTACCCACCGCCGTTGGCTCCATGTTGTCACCCCGACCAAAGTCTTCCGAAAACTATTATGGAAAGAATTACCCACCACATTGACGCTTATTTTCTCACAAAACGAACATCAAAGATGCTGTTCTCTTGGGATTTCAAAAAGGAGATCACAAGCTTATAACCGCTGATCAAAGGTAGGTTATCCGCCGGCATTTTTCGTTCTTTCCTGAATTCCTCCCATTGACCTCTGATCCTCATCACCTAGGAGTTCTGCTCTCGATAGATCGAGTCATAGAAGGTCCTTACTGGTACAGTTGTTGTAACGCTTCCACGTTCGCGTTGTCCAAAGTTGTCAGCCCCGCTGTATGACTAAGCCAACAAGAGAATGAGCTTTGGCGCCCCTATGTTTGTATACTGTCCCGGTGAGACTTCCCATCTATCCCGTCGGCACATTCATGCTCGCCGCTCACGACTATTCTTCTCCTCAGCTCCAGGTCGTTCATCTCGCGAACCCCCCTGTACGATTTGTGTTCGAACACAATACACTCTCGCTCTCCGTCCTGGGTCGCCACCATGCGCCAAGTCCCTTCTTATCCCTGACTACCCACCAATCGCTGGCTGCGGCTGTTTGAGTGAGGAGCGAGGGCTGTGAGGCGCGATGGAGGTGGACACTCCAATGTATGTAGGGTCTGGCTGGAATCGAACCGGCCTAGGACCAGTTATGTGCAAAACACTCGTCTCTGTAGTCTAGATTTATATCAGTATGAGATTTACCAAAGTAGATGATTTCAGACGCACCGTAACCCCCGTGTGGTAGGATAATAGAGTAAAAAACCCTCCTGTCGATCCGTCCCAGCGCCCGCTGCCTGAATCCCTGCGTCCCCATCGTCCGCGTGGTGGGTGCAGGCCCATTTGTGGGTGTCTGTCGAGGATATAAGCGATCTGGGGCAACTCGTGTGGACGCTATGATGCTCACCCTTCGTCATCTCCCACGTCAATCTCCTTTGTATCGTGAAGCCGAGTTTAAATTGTTGTCGCTTTCGTGGTGCACTGGACCGGAGTCTTGTAAGTCATTTGTTGTGGATGTAGGATGAGTGTCGACGCTGTTGTTGTCCCCTTTGTCGATCTTTCCTGTGCTTTGGGGGATTGCAGTACGCCTGTGTCGAGGTCTAGTATCGTGAGTGAGTATGGAACGCTATCATCGATGATGTGTCTGATCACCGTCGTCGTGTCAAAGGCTCCATTCTTTGCCCCGACTCCCGAGACTCCCTCTTGAGCTCCTCCGCGCTCATAAGCTGTAGAAGCTATCCTTGTCGTACTCTCGCTGAGTATCGTCTGTGTAGAGATCCATTCTTAGTGATCGGTGGTCTCTTAGCCTGTGAGGCCCAAACCCAGCAGGCCCCCCTTGATCTGTTTACCCGCGTTGGTCTTTTCGCCTCTAACCTCCAGAACCTTTTTGGGGGATCCGACGGCGGGCCTAATTTGGGTGTTGGGGTGGCTCCAATGGCTTGGGTGGCCCGCTGAAGTTGGAGGGGTGTTTGCGCATTTCAGGAATGAGTGATCTCTCGAGATAAAGCAAATGAAACCACATACTCAGTGTGCCAGTCGCGCCCCCGTTGTTCAGCGCGGCGCCGGCGAGGTCGCTGGGGTTTGGTGCGACGGGCGTAGCGGAGGGGATCACTGCAGTGGCAGCAGCTGCGATGGCGAGGATGGTGCGGAACGAAGGCATCGTAGAGGCGAGAAGAGGGTAGTAGCGAAGGCTGAGCGCTGAGGAGGCGAATTCAATGAATTCAATGGAGTGTTGGGCCATCACAGGTGGGGGTCTTTATAAGTAGAAAGTGGAGAGTCGCGTAGGGGGCCCATTCCAAAACAGAGACAACACTGACAGCAGTAGTTGACAGGAAAAGAACATCTCAAATTCATAATCCAAGGCAGGTAAGCTCGTGTTTCTTCAAATATAGTACATGTTCGTACGGTCACTGCCATGGCTCGGCCCCTCGTTGAAGGTGCCGCGATAGTAGTATTGCTGCATACATAGTGCATTGCTGTTGGAAAGGCAAGTCGTGTACCGCATGGAGTATCAGTGACTATAGATTGAGGGGATATGGATATGAGAGAAGGATAAAAGGATAGCGTGCCTGGACTGTCGAAGGAGGCGAGGTCTAGGCGAGGCCGTGATGTGCGTGACTCGGTTCGATTCTGACGTCAGACGAGCCCATCGTGCGCACGACGACCATTTGTGACGCGGCCCGTCTTCGCCTGTTTTCTCCCGTACCCTCGTTGACGTACTCGCCGACTACTTGTATGCATGTCGGCACAGAGTCCGTATACCCGAGCTCATGGTCCTGCCTACACGCCTGACCAGTGACCCATGCATCCTACTATAGCTAACTTCCCCCTCACGCCCTCAAACTCCCCACGATCGATCTGGGCCTGGCAGCACACATGGACAATCGACGAGCTCCAACCCCACAATTTCATACCGACCGAGTCCCCGCCCTCGCATCGATGTCTCCCCACATATACCACTAGCCCCGCCGCTCCCAAGTCCTCCGCTCTTCTCAGTACCCATCCACTCAATACATCTTCTTGGTCTTGATCTCCCATGCTCTGCACCGCACTCTAATCTCATACAGTGATGCACACGCTCGTTGAACGTCCCCCTCGACCCTCCGCAGTGTTCTCCCGGAGGATACCTCTTATCGGCGTCTCCTCAACTCTACCGTCCATGACGCGTGACGCTCAACTCATTCTCGACGTATGCCAGCTGGTATGTATATGTGCTTCTGCGCCGGCCCCACACTTAATTGCTATCGGAACTCTCAAGGTCATGAGAGCACACGACGAGTATCGACGTCAGGTCTCTCGGTGTAACGCGCCCCAACAAATGACATCGTCGCAACTTCGCCCGCCGAGGACATCCCCATCGCCGGCCTTGTACGTTTGCTAGCGCATCGCACGCATGTCGACGCATTGTTTGCGTGCACGTCTCTGCACCAGACTCCACCGTCATAGTCCTCCGAGCTTCACATGAATTGCGTTCTACATTTTTCCTCCCCACGCACCTCAGGTTGAGTGCCTCTGCTGCCCCGCCTACGTCTTATGGGTTTCCGCTCCTCCTAACATCTGCTCCCAGTCGCCAAAGTCATGATTAACTTGCTTACACGATTGCCACTATACTTGGGAAGCTGCCGTAAATGGCGTTCACGCGTGCCCTGTTCGTCCCAACGTCATTCCGTCAACCAGTTCAATCGATTGCCATCCCGAGTCATCATTCCGGACGAGAACGCCGTGTCGATTTATCACATTCTTTCTCCCCTGCATTTTAATTTCAGACTTAGGTATATGTATGTGAGTTACTAAATACCAGGAATACGTTTATTTTACGCGGTTGTAACGATCGTCATAAGTTTGGGCTAATGATGTGGATTGGGAGATGCCACGGCATGGAGGAGGGAGTTTGGGGGTAATGTGTGTGCGAGGGATAAGCTGAAAAAGACAGTATACCGGCGGCATACTTGAGCATAAAAGCGAGTAGTCACTGTTGAGAATATACTGAATTGCTGTCCTAGTAAAGCTCCAATAACGCTCGGTATACGATGAAGGGAAGAATATCCTCAGACAAAATAGTATCTGGTGAAGTTTGCGATTAACAATGGTGTAGTAAGTGGAAACATCTGAAAGAAGTGACTTGTAACGAGTAATTAAGTAAACGCAGAGAATGCACGACATGAGGACCTGTGGCAGACAACGAGGAAAGTAGGAGAGTCAATGGCAGCAACTAGTGGTCGCTTGCTTTGTCTAAAGGATTCACGATGACAGGATGCCACCTAGATGACTGTCACCACGCCTACCCTAACTCCGGCCCAGAAGTCCGCCCTTACCCCCACCTCCGCCCAGAAGCCCCCCTAGCAGGCCCACCCCGCCTTTACCCTTGCCCTTACCCTTGCCCTTACCCTTGCCCTTGCCCTTACCCTTGCCCTTCCCCCCGCCCCCACCCAGAAGCCCCCCCAGCAGGCCTTTGCCCTCTTCATCTGTGTTGGCGATGGCATCAGTGAGCTCTTCGCCTCTGGGCCACAGAAGCTGCCCCAGCCCCAGCAGGCTTTTGTCCCTTGTATTTGCGTTGACAATGGCATCAGTGGTCTCTTCGCCTTTGAGCCCCGGGAGCTGCTCCAGCCCCAGCAGGCTTTTGTCCTTTGTATCCGCGTTGGCAATGGCATCGGGGTTTATTGCGATGGGCGCAGCGGAGGAGAGCACCACAAAGGCAGTGACTGCGATGGCGAGGATGGTGCGGAACGAAGGCATTGTAGTGAGTGAGCAGTGTAGGTGTGTGAACAAAAAGTGTGTGGAGTAGCGAAAGGCTGAGGAGCGCTGAGGCAAGTCGAATGAATTCGATGGAGTGTTGGGCGAGGTGGGGGGATTTTATAGTATCGAGTAGTGCGGACTGTTGCTCAGGTGCATCCAAAAGAGAGTTAGCATGGACAGCAAGAATTGACAGGAGGAAGGCATAAATCATGGACAGGTCGTATGTTGATTGTCAAGGCTGCGTTTTTGCGGACAGGAAATCTTTGTCCCACTGCTGTTGAGAAGGTAAGTATAAATAAGTAGTACGCCGGAAGAAAGAACTGATAGAACTTAAAGACCACAATGCCCTGCAGTACACGAGAGGCCTTTGGTACGATTGGAACGCAGAGCTGAGATACTAGTTATTCCGCTTCCGTGGACGGAGCGCCTGATATCCACACCTGGGCGTTGTGGTGCGGCCTGTTCACGAGCGGGATTGTTGGCGTAATAATTGTAGTGCCAGTGCATGCGTAGAATCAATCTGCGTTTTTATGAACAGAGTGAATGTTGTGCCAGGGCCCCTTATTCTCGCTGCAACAGTATCGCTGCACGACTGCATCGTTGTTGAAAAGGTGAGTGGTGAAAACAGGATCTGGAGGGATCTGGGAGAATCTGAGGGCGAGTGAAGTTTCTGAGCGGCTCTGAGGAGATCTGCGTCGTGCGCATAGGGAATAGGGCAGCAACCAAATATAATTTCAAATCATTACGTGTCGGTGACGTCACCTCGACCACCTAAGTTCCCGACTTGTGGCAAGTATCCAGGCCTGTCCAGGCGTCTCGAACTCTTTCCAGCCCAGAGCGTTCTCACTGGATTCTAACACTGACAGTGATTAGAATATTGATCCACGCGTGTATCTATACCGTCAATCGTCTGCTCTCCATGCCACTTGGATCCGCCACTGTCCCTTCTTCTCTGCTTGCGCTCCCATTGGGTGAAGACCCATATATAATACTGCGGCACGGGTATGCGCACCAGGGTCTACTAATACCCCACACCCCCTCAACGCGGCACGGAAGGCACCGAGGTCGGGCGCGTTGTTGGATGTGCCGACGCATGTTTGCGTGCACGTCTCTGCACCAGACTCCACACCTCATAGTCGCCTCAAGCTTACGGCCCTCCGACTCTCACATGCATTGCATTCTACTACTATCCTCCTCACCCACCTCAGGTTCAGTGCCTCTGCTGCCCCACCCACATCTTCTGCGTTTCTGCTCCTCTTGATATCTGCTCCCAGCTGGGCCATCGTCGTGATGCACTCGCTTACACGATTGCCATTATACTTGGGAAGCCGCTGTAAACGGCGTCCACGCGTGGCCTGTTCGTCCCAACGTCATTCCGCTAAACAGTCCAATCGATTGGCATCCCAACTCATCATCCCAGACGA
The DNA here is from genome assembly GCA_018858115.1 of Tephrocybe rancida. Taxonomy (NCBI): domain Eukaryota; kingdom Fungi; phylum Basidiomycota; class Agaricomycetes; order Agaricales; family Lyophyllaceae; genus Tephrocybe; species Tephrocybe rancida. The sequence goes on from JABCKT010000243.1 coordinate 25,076, forward strand.
GAACGCCGTATCGATATATCACATCCTTTTTTCCCGCACGCATCGATGAGCCGACGAGTTCCAACCACTACAATCGTAAGCCACAGCACAACTTTCAACCGAGTCCCCGCTCTCGCATTTCCCCATGCCACGTGCCACGTGCCACGCCAGCCGTGCCGCTCCCAAGTCCCCCGCTCTTTTCAGTAATCTAGCGCCCTTATTCGCCTTGGCTGTGGGACGATTGGTACAATGTTGACGACGCATGACCATGACACGCATCTCTTTACAATCCTGCCCCCAATCCAAATAACAGACGCCACCGATTCGTTCTTCTCGACACGCCCGGCTTCGAGGACTACAAATTGAGCGATAGGGAGGTCCTGGATCGGATTGTCCATTAATAATTGGCTCAAAGCCCTGTGAGTACAAGCGTTATAAGTATACAACGACGAGCCACAACTCACCTCAGTTGGGACCAGTAGTACTCTCAAGTTGAAGATCCTCATAATACCTGACTGATTTCGGACTCTCGAACATCAATGATCCACTCATCCTGCATGGGGCTACGCAATCATCCATCGAAGGGTGGGGCGCCTCGGTACCAAGCTCCTGAACTGCACCAGCCCGAATTCGACGAGGCGGAGGGCAGCGGCGGAATGCAGAACTCCGGTGTCATCCACAATACCCCCCAGAGTAATGTATTCTCGTTGGGCTGTTTGTTATACGAGGTACGCATCCCCACGAAGCCTCATTGCGTAAGACACCCTCTCTAATGCATACTTATTATTCCAGGCCTTCACCGGGTGCCTCCCGTTCTTCTACCCCAGCTACCACACGGTCATATACAAAGTCATGAGCGGCGAGACCCCGTCGCGGCCCCCGAAGGGGTCCGATGTGTGGCTTGAGAACGGGCTGACAGAAGACATCTGGGACACCATGGAGGGGTGCTGGAAATTCGATCCATCCGAACGCCTGGACGTGCGTCAATTCTTTCATGACTGGACGCCGTGAAGCCCAGTGACACCCGTCCACAGCCGCGATGGCCTGCTGGGGCGTCTAGGTGCCTTTGGAACTCCTAGGGTGTGGATCCCCGCAAGCCCCAGGCGTCGTTGACGGATTTGGATGTAAAATTGCGGAGAGTCAGTCGTGGATCAGGTGGACGAGTCTCGGCAAAGTTGTAGTGCATTTTTCTTTCAGACTTAGGTATATTAGTGCTCCGTGCTCCAACCATCAGTCCTCTCGTCGCTTCCACCACACCACACCACCATACACACTACACTTTGCTGCCGCACCGCTCTATAGCACGTGTACTTTCTCCAAGTACGACTCGCGTCGCGCGGCGGCGTACCGAGGCCAACACCATTGCCACCAATTCCGGCATGATTGATTATTCCCAGTCTTCGCGAGGTGTATCCTACCCAGCTACCATAGCGTCCTGTACAAAGCCATGAGCGGTGCCGGTGAGGCTTCATCACGGTCCAATGCATGGCTCAAGAACGGGCTGACCAAAAACATCGATATCTGGTGCTGGAAATTGGATGCAGCCGACCGCATGGGCGTCGCGTCGATTTTTCATTTTTGTACTTGGACCTCGTGAAGCCCGTCCACGACTGCAACAGTGGACCTTTGAGGTTTCTAATTGCTAATGCTATCGGAACTCTCAAGGCATGGGTCCCCGTGCTTTGGACCTGGCGCAAGACTCGTGAGTTGGGCGGACATGCACAGGTCTCAGCCAGGTTGTACTTGTACATAATACTATTGGGACAATGTAACTTACTTATAACCGCTGATAGTATTGAGTCGAAGAACCATATGGTCAACGTAGACTTCATAAGGGTACAGTTACAGTATGTATGAGATCATGAATAATCTTGGTATGGTATATCAAGGGAGAGGGTAACTATGTGACCTAAGGACCAAAACGTTAACACAAGAACTCGACCATGGTGAGTAAGTATAGAGTTAACTATGACAGTCCGGTCACACTAGCAATGGAAATTCTTCGATTCATGTTGCTTCTGTGATAAGCTCTAAGCGCTCCCGGTCGCGCCGGTGAGGTCAGCAATCTACTCGGGGGATAGGTCGCGCTTGGAGGTGCCCTTGGTCGCTCCGATGGCGTGGGCAAGCATCTCTTCCGGGGATAAGCCTCGGTCGACGAAGTCTTCAATCTCCTGGGAGGTCAGGCCCTGGGCGACGAGGTCTTCAATCTCCTGGCGGGATAGGCCTTGGTCGACGAGGGCGGCAACCTGGTCGGGGGATATGTCGCGCTTGTATGCCTTCCCGGTCGTTCCAGTGACCATGGATATAGGTGGGGAGAGTATGTCGAGAACCGACACGGGGATATAGACTTTGCGGAGGGGGGTGATCTGATCAGGGGATACGGC
>JABCKT010000244.1:0-27298 GCA_018858115.1 Tephrocybe rancida
GCTGAGGGTCAGCAGGGGACATCAGGCATCTGCAGAGGCCAAGGATGGACTCACACCCTGGGCTGAGGGTCAGCAGGGAACATCAGGCATCTGCAGAGGCCAAGGATGGACTCACATCCTGGGCTGAGGGTCAGCAGGAAACACAGGCATCTGCAGAGGCCAAGGATGGACTTACACCCTGGGCTGAGGGTCAGCAGGGGACATCAGGCATCTGGAGAGTCCAAAGATGGACTCACACGCTGGGCTGAGGGTCAGCAGGGAACATCAGGCATCTGCAGAGTCCAAGGATGGACTCACACGCTGGGCTGAGGGTCAGCAGGGAACATCAGGCATTTGCAGAGGCCAAGGATGGACTCACAGCCTGGCCTGAGGGTCAGCAGGGAACATCAGGCATCTGCAGAGGCCAAGGATGGACTCACAGCCTGGGCTGAGGGTCAGCAGGGAACATCAAGCATCTGCAAAGGCCAAGGATGGACTCACAACCTGGGCTGAGGGTCAGCAGGGGACATCAGGCATCTGCAGAGGCCAAAGTTGGACTCACATGCTGGGCTGAGGGTCAGCAGGGGACATCAGCCACCTGCAGAGGCCAAACATGGACTCACATCCTGGGCTGAGGGTCAGCAGGGAACATCAGGCATCTGCAATGGCCAAGGGCGTACTCACATCCTGGGCTGAGGGTTAGCAGGGAACATCAGGCATCTGCAATGGCCAAGGATGGACTCACATCCTTAGCTGAGGGTCAGCAGGGAACATCAGGCATCTACAGAGGCCAAGGATGGACTCACATACTGGGCTGAGGGTCAGCAGGGGACATCAGGCATCTGCAGAGGCCAAGGATGGACTCACACCCTGGGCTGAGGGTCAGCAGGAGACATCAGGCACCTGCAGAGGCCATGGATGGACTCACATCCTGGGCTGAGGGTCAGCAGGGAACATCAGGCATTTGCAGATGCCATGGATGGACTTACATTCTGGACCAAGGGTTGGCATCAGACATCTTAAACACTATCCATACCTCCTAATCTCTGTTAGCCTTCTTCATATCTCATTTAGTAAAGTTTTTTTTCACTGTTTTGCCCTGTTAATTTTTCAGGATCTTTCCTTAATGTGAGAATTATTATTCAACCTACATACTGTTTCACCGTAAGCATTGCATTGCATCACATCTGGATGTTTCCTACCTCCTAAAATGCATCTGTATTGGATATCATTGCAGCAACCAAAGCTTATTTCCCACATGCTCCTAAGAAATGTTAATAAACCTTCAAACCTTCTCACATCCAATCCTACTCACATCCAACTGTCAGGCATTATCAATTACATGCCCCAATGTGCCATACACTTTGACTCACATAGGAATGGTAGAACCACTTCATACAGTTCTCCACAACACACTGTGTGCACCTCAATCTTCAGCCATGCCACCCCTAATATGACTGAGCATTGCTAACTTTAAGCCTGAATTTAGGGGCATCCATATGTACACTGGAATTGAGGTCAATGAAGAGAATTGCCCAATTGCAAGAATGTGTACTATTTGACAGCATATCTCATGCATAATTCCAAATTGTTCTGCTGAATTGAAACAAACAATAACTTCAATGCAAGATTGTTGAGAGAGCCTGCTGTTTTCTCAATCAGCTCCTTTACCTGCTCCTGATGAGCCCCATCATTGAAGTGCATATCTGAATAGGCACCAGTTTGGTGTGTCAGATACCTTAGGAAGATTCATATCATAAGCAGCACCTTCCAAGTGTACACTCAGGGGCTAGGCAAAGAGTGTATATTATTGCACCAATCAATGACTCCAAGAGGGGACATACCTTTTCCTGCTCTCTCTTGGTTGAAAAAATCCATCTCCAAGTCGAGCAGGAATCATGAAACATCAGGGGCAAAGCAGAACCTACAACGGTGGATAAGAATGAGCAGAGATAAAAGACAATATAGGGGACCAGATTGCGTGAAGTTGATCATCGACCTCCATAGCGTTTGCACACTTCTTAATAAATTCCTGGACAGTCTTGAGTTGAGCCTCATCTCCAGCCTCAAATCCCGGAGAGTCGTGGAAGATGAACTTTGGGTTACTGGCAAAGGAAAAGGGACGATTGATGTCATGGATTCTGCGCTAATCAGTGGTACATCAGTCGAGAGTCAGAGTCTAAACACACAATAATTACAGCCACAGTCTCTTTCAACTATGTTGCGATCAATTCAATCGAAAAACCAATCTGCAATAAGCTATGTAACGGACCAGATTCTTCCCTTGATCATTGTAGATGCATGGTTCCTTAGTTGTGTTGCAGACCCGCTTCAAGAGTGTGGTCTTGCCAGCGTTAGCGCGCCCGATCACGAGGATGCGGAAATTGGTATATTTGTCATGAAGTTTGGAGGCAGCTGCGATGTCGCTCATTGTGTTGCTCGATGTGCAAGGTGTAAGTTACAAAGTGTGGTTTGTAATCTAGATGGATCACAAATGCCCAATCACGACGGAAAATGCCGAAGCCCAACACTGTGAGTCACGACCAACAGCATCGTCATGAACGTTGTCCCCTTCTGATACATAGGCCCCCAAATTCAGTGTGGAGTATCTGTGGATGCTCCGACGGTAAGCTCAAATGATTGCTATTCGCAATTGATGAGTGTGGTTCTCTTCTTTACAGCACAAGATACCCCGTTGATCATAAAGTTGTCTTTGATACGTTCCCTGAAGACCGGACATTGGGTTCAGTTTGGAGAGGTTCAACATCTGTGAAAGGGTGATGAGATGCAGGACAATTACAAAGAGAAAGAGCTCCTGGTTCCCGACGGACTTCATTCCTCCAAACACCACGAAGTCTCGCGCCATTTTGCGGTACGCCCCACCAGTGATGTGCAACTCCACTACCACCGTCCTACCAAGCCTGCATTGTTACCTTCTCAACGTCCCATGGCAACAATTGGTTTTTGAACCCACCAACATACGTACACTTAATGGTACTGGAACTACAAATGTCCAGGACGCCGAGAATATGTCCGTTGGATCACCACAGCAACACCAACAGAACCTCAGTTGCCTCACCCGATACAACCCAGAACAAGAAATGCTACATGTCCAACACCTTCTAACAACGACCTTCCAGGCCCCCAAAATGACATGTGCATGACAAGAAGCAGCCGTTTGAAACACCAAGCTCTGCAACTACTGAGTACTTCCCCCATCTCCTCAGCAAGACCTCCATCCTCCATTCCCTTTTCTTTCCCCCAACCTAACTCTCGCTCTCATCTGATCAGCAGCCATCATCAATCCCAACTTGGCCTGGCTCCAGGCAGGTCTTTAGAATAGCATAGTTCTCCTTGGTTGAAGTTCAACGTGCGTTGCCCTTGTGTTGTTTTCCGTACGTGACCTAACTTCCTCAAGGCAGGCCCTGGGTTCCTCTGCACCACAACCTATATTTCGAACTCGCAAGGCTGGCCGCTCGTTCGATTCGAGCGCCAGTTATTGAAACTCACAGTGACACCCGGGCCTACACCCTACACTTCAGGACGAAGGTATTCCTAACTTCAAAGCAGGTAAGTATTACATCCTCTGACATTTAACTCACTTCTGATATACCCTCATCTCAGGTAATCTCACTCTTCAACGGGTCGATTGATGGCCAAGCCTCATACGCATGATGTCCTAGAGTGTGTTGTATGATATCTCACATCGTACCGATCGTTCAATTTGTAACAGGATAACTTCTCGAGACAGCGATCTTCTCAACTTCAAGGAGTTGGTATTCCCGTTCTTCGGGGACTTGGCTGCAAGCGTGATCGTCGCAATGATTGCCATTGCAACCGACAATCCATCAAGGACCGTCATGTGAATCGATCCTCCAACTTCCTCTCCATCTCCAACATGCGAACCAATTCTCGACATTGAATCACCACAATAGGTGTCTGCTGTCGTTGGCGACCTTCAACATTCGCGCTGACCTTGGATCATGAACATATGAGCCCCTGCAGCAAGCGGTTGATACGGCAGACGCGGAAGAAGCGATCGCTTGAGAGGATTGAAGAATCAAGGCGAGTTTGTGTGAGAGGTGATCAATTCAAGCTTCTACCAATATAGATGTGTACTGGAGTTAGATATAACCAGAAAAGACATTATCAAGACATTGAATTTATAGTAGACAAGTATCTTGCAAATTTCTTGATCCTGCTCGCTGTCAGTGTTTGCCAGAAACATGTTGACCAGCTTCGCTGTTGGAGTTCGGGACTTGTCGCTTATATCTTCAACGTCAACTTTCACCGCTTCAGCAACGACGAGATTTTTCGTCGCCGTTGGTGGACTGCATCGCCCATGCTGGAGCTACAAACCCATTCCTCAGCACACACTATCTTATTGAACCATGTGGGTGCAGTATGGTAAGCTCGCAGATGCTATTTTAAGATTGGTTCTTGACGATTTCTCAGAACAAATTTGCTCTCCTCAAGCACTTGTTGTTGCTGAACATCGCCCTCGGTTCCCTAAAAGATGTCAACAACAAAGATCCCGGCTTCCCGCTCCACCATACAATCTTATCTCGAACTTCGACATACCGACGTCAATACCGCATGCTCCGCACCTCTAGACGAGCTCGCGTCATGACTCAGCGTCCAGTGCCAGCCTGCCACACATGTGCCTGCTGTGCCTCCCCTCCTAACTCCACCGACTCGCTCAGCAACGACATGTGCTCTACTAGCAACAGCACCTTAACCGCCCTCCCGATGAGGCCCAGCCATCGCACGGCCTTCAGGCGTCTGCGACTGGTCCAGTCTGGTACCCTTAAGCGCAGCTAGGTTGAGACTTGAAACATCGGCAATACACCTATGCCCTGCGCAGGTCAATGACAGACGCGACTTGCCTGAGGACAAACAAAATGGGAAGGAGATCCACGAGATACGCTGTGCTTTGGTCATGGTACTGCTTCACATTCAGATGGTGACTTTTCGACTAATCCGAGTAATGGATGCCTTGACGAGCTTTCTTCCCTCAGAAACAAGAGTTGCTTCCGTCATTCAGGTGGTCCCTCGACTGCATACCCTCAAGGCTACAGAAGGGCATCAAGGAAGTGGGGTCTGTCGGCTCCTCGTTGTCTGTTTACTGCAAGATGCAGACCCTGAAGCGCTACATACCAGCATTTCATGTCTACACTACGCCCAAGCTCGCGCTGCTTCAACTTCATCATGCCACACGAGGGTTGCCCCGCCAAGTAGAGCTCGTCAGGTGTTCCCTCAACTCCCTGCATTCAAGGCTACAGATGGAGGCGGTCTGTCAACTCTACTCTCGCTTTCGGTTCGCTAGAACTCCACGTTCTCCACCACACAATATTACTTTGTAATTCTAAATACTGACACTTCTCTTGATGTGCCGTGACTCGATCACCAGCGCTAGCCTGACATATACCTCCAGTCCATTGTCTAGGCTTAGACAATGTATACTGCCACCAATCGACTCTACCTACGCTGTACCAAGTCTGCGCTAATCACCCAGAGTACCTGCTACAGAGCGCTACACATGCACTCCACAATCTCCCTGCCACAAAGCTAGGCATGGCGCGAGCACGGGGCTTCTGCATACACGTGGAAGGAGCACAACAAACACGTCTAGATATCGGCATCGGATCGTTGGAACTTGGAGTGTTGCCTCGTGTAATCGGTCGATGATGAAAACCGCCATATTCGTAACAGCAGCAGTGGCAGTTCCAATCCCTTAACAAACTCCGTACGGTTGGCCTCCAGGGTCAGGTCTACTTTAGGATGTAGCCGCAAGTTTTTACAGCTTCACAAGGTGTGTCCGAGGTCCCTGGCACCGCGTGACAAGATATTCAATTACCAGTCATAATTCTTCGTATGCTGACTCACATCAGTACGTTGGTCGCTGTCATCCACCACCGTCAAACTCGACCTCACACTCGCAACATACGAGCGCCGTGAGACCTCACAGCCGCTAAGGAATGATCAACGGGGGGCGGCGGCGGGGACGTCAAGGATAGAAGGGTGTGTGAGAAAGAATGATGAGGGGAAGAAATATGGAGCATATTGAACGCGCGGAAAATGGTGGTAGGGGGAGAGGGAGGGTTCGGGGATGTAGATGGTACGGTAGGGGTCTGGGGTGGGATTGCTGTACTTGCAGAAGCGCAGGCAAGTGCGGGTGCGACAGGAGGAGAGTTCGGTACAAGGCTGAGAACATACTTACAGACATTCGAGTACAGGCTGAATATAGAAAGTATATTTTCAAAGTGATATCCCTCTCTAGATGTACACTTTTTTGACCCAGCCTAAGGAAGGCCTTTTTGCGGTCGTGGTACGGTTGTGTAGGTAATTCCAGGAGAAAGTAGGCAGCGATCACTGATAGATAGTAAATCCGACAAGTCCCAGTTCTGAATCAGTTCGGAATGGCTATAGTTTGGCTAGCATAGAGTAGGTCCATTGTCAACTCTTTCGCACCTACTCCCACTTTGGCAAGTCCGGTCATTCATAGGTGTGAATCCGTTATATGCCCTGCTGGTTCACTATGGGAGCTTTGAAGGTCAGTTGTTGATCATAGTAGGATTTCTCTAATTGTTACTCCTCCTTACCGGCTGCTTGGATACCAAGAATTGTCAGAGAAGAGCTCAGCGATACCGCCATCCAGTCATCATTTAATACCTGGCTCAGGTTGAACAAACGGGACAGGTTGGCTTCAGAATCCAGATAGATGTCTACTTGCCGTGATTCTCGACTCCCAACACTCAGAGCTAGTTCTACCCCGTATTTCGTACTCACATGAACTTGTACCGGCCAGTCAACAATTTTGGTGGTATTATTGCCAAGGACCATAAGTACCTTGTAGGAGACTAGAGTACATCCTTCGAATTTGATTTGTCAAATGATGTCATTGAGACAATTCTGATGATGGGAAACAACAAATATCATTGAAGACAAATGCAGTAAACTTGTTGAACGTTGAGTATTGACTGCCACGTATTCTTTCCTCCCATCCTCTCCTTTGTTCTTTCATCATGTCTGCTACCTGCCATGACCGCACTGCCGTTGCCATTCCACAGCAATACTGCTTTCAAGGACGCATCAATATTGTCAGACGTAAGTCCCACAACAGCTCTATAAAGGATGACCCACATCTTTTTTCACAACCTTCACCCTCTTACAACCCACTCCCCCAGAATCCAGCCATGTCTAGCCATAACCGAAATCCGGCCGGTAAGAATCAACACGGCGTAGCATGTGAGTTTTTTATATTTTGTCAGCAAGTTTTCCTACAGCAAACTAAAGCTCTGGATAGTAAAAGAAGATGACCCATACTTGATTGAGCTGCTAGAACGTTATCACCGGCAAATGATTACTAGCAATGATGAGATATCGGAGAAGCTGCTTTCCGAGCACGGTGTGCGTATGAGGTGAGCACATATCGGTTAATTTGCCCAACTCAAGCGGTCTGATCCACGGATAGCGCGAGCACAGTCAAATGTAGACGTGCTACACTGGGGTTCACGGGTGGGGCAGGAACTTTGAAGTTGATGCCAGCTTTGGAAGCAACACAACTTGTCCTGAAGGGCATGGATGCTGACCCTGCTGGCCGAAAAGGTGTTAAGGGGATGATGCACCACTTAGCAATGGCAGAGGGGGTCATCCTTCCTAAGAAATTTATTTCTGACATCATGCACATGCACGATGAGGAGGGTTTTGTACGACGTGACCCAGGCTCCAAGAAAGTTTGCCGTAATGCCAAGGTACCTCTTGGTGTTCATGAGCGCTGGTCCGGCGATGGACACGACAAGCTCTATAGGATTGGATTCCCCATCTGGGCCGTGGTGGATGACGGCACTACAGCCTGGCTTGATGCATGGGTTGTGCCGTCGAATAGGATGGGTGTGATCATAGGCTATTTGTTCCTATGTCTTGTAGAAAAATATGGAGGTGAGTCATCCTTTTGCCGCTTTTTAAGCACGATACTGACTCAACGTTTGTAGGGATGCCGCCTCAGTTTACCACTGACTGTGGCTCTGAGACGACGCAACTGTACGGTCTCGTAAATGCCCTTCAGTCAGCAATGTCATCTTTGATTTGCACGTCACTGACCAGGCTTTGTCATTACTAGAGAGGAATGTCATCCCGAATATGATCCCCAGGAACTACCAGCTCACGTCTATCTCAAGAGCGTCCACAATATTTCGGTGGAGCGTTCGTGGCTTAGGCTGTGACTGGATTGGGGAGACAACGCTGTTTTAGTCTTCGAAACCGGCGCAACCGAACATGACTACAACGACCAGGACCCTCAGCAGTTGTGAGTGAATCGTTTTGTTTATTTATTCCACATGAGCATTTTATCTTATGTACGGCCCAGTGAGCTATGCCAATGGCTCTGGTCTCGCCTTCTGCGCAAGACATTGAAGGAGTTTATGGAGTATCGCAATGCCTACAGGTCGCAGCTGGACAGCAAGAAGCACGGGCCTTCGGGGATGTCCTGCAACACTGCGTTAAGCCTTCCTCACAAATGGGGAGGGAAGAACTACCTCCTTCCAGTCGATATGAACCTTGTGCGGGAATTGAAGGAGGCTTTGGGCGGCAAAGCCCTTCTTAATTTTGTAAGCAATGAGTTTGCAGAGACTTGTCAAGCGGCCTACGATTCTTTGCACGTGGAGGACTTGATGTTGGAAAATGTTTGGTATGTCTTCAAGGACATGCTACCTCTTGTATATCCTCAAGAGACTTAGACGTAACAATATCACTTTGCTTGGTTCTCATGTCACGCTTGACATTCTGTCAGCTTCTTGGTCAGCTTCCACCAGTGGATCCCAATGACGTTTTTATCTTTGTTGCCATGAAGGAGCGGAAGTTACGTTTCTGCAAATCGTTGTGGCCTCTATCATCTGAAATCAAATCATGCCATCCTTCCTTGCTCTCAACCACCACCACTATGGTGAACTGCCCCGATTGCCACTACTCTTTTGCTCGGCTCACTTTAGATCAAACGCCGTGTTCAAAGTGCAAAGCTCGGAAGCCCGGTATGTCAAATGCCGAACTGCAGGCGCTGCAAGTGAGTTTCTCTTTGATCCTCAGGCTGAGTCGACTCATTTGCTCAATATGTTTGACCTAGGATAAACCCCAGTGTTCTGCGTGTGGCCTGATATCTACAAAATTCACAAAGCTGGTCTGCAACGACTGCATACAGTACTACAGTACGTTGTTTATCTTTCAGAACATTCAATGTTTGAGCGTTGTCTATAGAATCCCAGAAGGACATACCCTTGGAGATCATCAAACTTCCAGGAATTATGGACTTGCTTGTGGGCAACAAGGGCACCGCCGGCCCCGGGGGACTTTCATCCCAAATTCTGCACACCGCTAGCGGTCACCAGCAGCGAGCCTCCAGCACTCGTTTAGCCATGGGACCTCCAGCATCTACGGCGCCAGGACTCAACAAATTCAAAAACCTTGGGGCCGCGCAAAAGTTAAGGGCTGAACGAGGTGCCAAAAAGGCTGAAGCAGCTCTAGTGGAGCAAAAGAGAGGCATCAAGATTACTGTGATGTTATGGGCCCTAGCTTTAGGACATAAGAAAATGGACGCCGTGAGTCTCAGATTTGTTTATTTCTTAACTCCCATTCATATTTATATCGAGGAATAGGTCGGCCAAATTCATGTGTCACATGTCTTTGAGGAGTCTGTACAACTGAAGGCTGCTCTAGAAAAACTCCTTGAGCATGTCGTTGCCAAATTTCAAGTCTTGTACCCTGATGCTAGGCAATTATCGTGGTGAGCACCCTTTTTGACGTCGTTTTGTAGCATGCCTAAAAAAAAACCCTTAGGAACAATATCAAATTGCTCTCACATGAGAGCGCTAGCAAGTTTAACTCTTTAGATTACTTTGACCGCACCAAAACTGTGCTCAAACTATTTCTTGAGTTTGACAAGAACCGTCTCACAACAGCTGCCAACCTTGCAAACAGAGCCATCAAAGTCCGCTTTCTTTATCAACAGGAAGACATTGTAAGCTAGCTTGATCTCTCGTATGCAACTCGATGATGTCTGAACATAATTGCCAGCATTCTGATGCAACTGATTTTGAACCACGGCTGCCCAATGTTTCCACTGCCACAAGTGCCGGCTGAAAGAGAGCAGCAAGCTCTGTTCTCCAATCCAGCTTTCTACGTGGTCCTCCAGGTGGTTCCTCCGCTCTCCGCAGCTCTGTGCTATCCTCTATGCCGAAACCTGCACCTCCAGGCATTTCACCTGTAGTCCTCAAGAGCGCCTTTCGACACCCTACCCCTTCCTCTGCAGCCACGCCAGCTTTGCCTGAGTGGTCCAGAGAGCCTGAGATGATCGAGTATTCCTTTACTCAAACAACTGCTGTCTTTCAAGACGACTGCTCCGTTCGCTTCTCTACCTCGAGGAATCTAGGCTCCATTTTTATCGCAGCCAATTGGGAGGCTGGAGAACAGGGCAAGGTTAAAAAACTGAAGGAGAATGGATTCATCGGAAAGGGCTTCACTAAAAGAGGAATCTACGTGAGTTGCCCCCTTACCAACTTACCATCAATTGTTGACGATTTTCTCCTAGGCACGCTTCAATAACAAAGAATACGTCCTGACCCAGCCCATTGATGAGGCAATGAGTGAAGGCGATACGAAAGACATCTTGACAGACGAGTTCAAGCTTCTGTGCCAGTGTGCAGGCTTCAAGAAACACTTTGACAACTACGCAAGAGCCAATGGTGTCATCGGCATACCTGGTCAGTAACTAGTGTGATCTGAAGCCGCTTCACTTTCTGACGTAGAGATTACACAGAATTTTATTTCAATTTTCCCAGTGCAATCCTTGGGAAACTCAAGCCTTCCTTGACCTCTGGGAGCACTATTGTGCTCCATAAGCACTTTCTGGCGACCCCTCTCTTGCCATGTGGCAGGTTTGACTCCCCCATTCAAAAATTTACTGGGAATGATGATATAGGCGATGCTTCCACTCCGATGACAATGGCGGTTCACGCCTTTGCTCATTTTTCATTATGCTACTCAATGGAAAACATTCTTTTCTGCGATCTCCAAGGTACGTACTCTGGAAGCCCTCAATATTGGCTTAGCTTAAGGGATTTTGATAGGCGCCTCGGATGAAAAGGGCGTCATGTGTCTGATTGACCCCCAAGCCCATACGTGAGTAAAAGTATTCATTACTTATTTCGAACATTTGATGACAAGATTCCTATGAAGGTCTGAGAGCTTGGCGAATGCCAGAGTCTACTGGGATGGTGGCCCAGAAAAGATTGCTCGATTCCAGCAGCAACACGCCGAACACTGTACAAAAAACTGGATCTGTAACCGACTCAACTTGAAGAATCTTTCCATTGAACCAACGGATGAAGTTTCGAACGAGAAGAGTGCCAAGAACGCTGAGCAGGCCAGTAAGAACAAACATAGTCTGGATTTTATTGTTCAAGAATAACTCGAAGTGTCTCTACATATATGATTTCCGCACATGACTTATATTGTAGCCATGTTGTATTATCTTTCAAATATCTTGTTGATTTTTCTTGAACACGTCACCAGGCTTGGTAGTTGGTCTTGAGCATATGGGTGTTGTATAGCCGTGCTGCCAATGGCTCATCACAATCAAGACCTGGTGTTAGGTCGCTATAATCGCCGTGACATTGCCACTGCTTCATATCCAAATTGTTGCTGATATCGTGGTTGCTACGGTTGGCCTCCAGGGTCAGGTCTACTTCAGCCAATCGGATTGCAGTAGGACGTGACCTTCTGAGCTGTGTCCGAGGTCCTGGAACCCTGTGACAGTATCTTCGACTTCTTCCGCCTGGGGGATAGGTACAAGTTATGTTATATGAGTAGTTCCGTATACATTTTCGGTTCTTCGAGGTGATGTGTATGTTCTGGAGAAATATCAGTATGTTCTTCAGTGAAAAACATGAGAAGGCGATATATCCCACACTTTTTTAGGTCCTCCGTGTGCCTACAAGTTCGAAGATGACACCTTATTGATTATCATTCATCTCTGACTCTCAAATTTCGTCCCAGACTGATATGTCTATGTTTTCATGGAAATGTCTTATGAGTCCGTAGTCTGAGAAAAAAGTTGAAGATGTACTAAATAGCCCCCTGTGTAGTCCTGAAGCCCCCAACATGCAGACAAGTAAATCAACGCCATATATCATGCCAGCCCACGTTCAACCCATACATTCTGTCAGATTGTGTCGCATCACTATATTCGGAATCCTCCGCAATCCAAGTCGTGACATAAGGCAGGTTGACTCATCTGAGTCCAATTTCCATCTCATATGCTACTGTATTTGCTACATATAGCGCGGGGCCACCTATACCTTTGACTGTTTGGGAAAGCTATATACTACTCAGTATGTCCTATGTACAGGAAAGCTCAGAAATCTCCTCAGAAAGGAAACATATATGCAGGAAAGATCAAGAGACTTCTCAAATCTTATGTCAATTCGGACTAGATATGTCGTTGTATACCTATCAGAAGCTGAAAATACGTAGGTGTGACAGACGCGGATATGACCAAGAGTCAAAGGAGGACCCCATCAGCTTCAAATGGACAAATGGAAGCGTGAAGTAGACCTGACCCTGGAGGCCAACCGTAGGTTGCTCTAATATCCTATCTATTAGTACCGTTTACTAGTACAGCGACATACTGCAGTCGGTGTTTGTCCACTGTTCACTGTTCAGATGTACCATGCAAACGTCCTTGAGTCCTGCCAAATTCCTGTTAACGGTGCACCATCTTGAGTGCAGACAAGTTACAAGCTCTACTGTTGCCCCATTACATTACTACACCCGATGTCCATAAGCCGATGTGTTGTAATTGTAATCTGAGGTATTGTGGCCATGTTTAAGACTTGGGGCCTTGACGCCCCCCTCACCGCGTCCCCCCCGGTGCTCGGGTTCCTCTCCTGCCGAGTTCCTCCTTCCGGTTCTGAGGTTCTCACTCCCATCACTATCCTCCTGTGCCAGCCTTTTCTAGTCACACTTCTGCCACCTCCGGGACACCCGTACAAGTAACACAACCCCTCTCGAGGAGACTTGGAGGAACCACGCTGAGAAAAGGAAGTTATACAGAAGTCCAGAAAACATGTGCGAGTCAAAAACATACAAAGGACAAGCTGAAACCATATAAAACAAGTTCAGGAAAAACCTAAAACATAAGTCTGGGAAGTACGGAAAACATAGTATAAGACATAAGTACTGACATACAGTAACCCTATGGATGTTGACGTAGTCACACATGACGACTGAGTTGTGACAGAATTATTATTCTGTGGTAGGACCCCATCACCCTAAAATGAACAGCGGAAGAAACTAACTTGGCATCCGCCATCCCAAAGTAGACCTGACCCTGGAGGCCAACTGTACTCCGTCTGTTTTCTTACTCTGGATCTACAAGCGCCGAGCACACCTTCGGAGAAGATGGAACAGATCCTGGGTATCGGATCGTCGGAACAGTGGAGAGTGCCGCCTCGTTCAACCGGTCGACGATGAAAGCCATCGTACTTGCAACAACAGTGGCAGTCCCATTCCCTTAACATCTTCTGCCTGTCCTCTGAGCGCAGCGATCCCAATCCCCTGCTTGCATACACCCGACCCAAATGCCCCAGCGCTGCACCTCAACCCCTCGCGTTCCACTCCACCCAGGGCACCCAGCTATGCAAATTCCTGACCGCCGACAAGACCAATTGGATCAGCAGCACTAGCTACAACAACGATTGCAATCGTCAATGACCCTCGTCTGTCCATTCTTGGAGTGCGGTGACTCATCCCCAGCTGTGCCGGCGCGGTCGATAATAGCAGTGCCTTCCATCGCTCGGCTTTCTCTCCTCCCGCGGCCCAGCCTTAATATGGCCTCCAGTCATCTTACCCTTTTATCACGCCCCACTCGGCATTTGAACACCAACAGCACGCCCACGACCATGCCCAGCCCTAGGCCTGGTATTTACACAATGGGCGACAGACACACAGGGACACGTTTGGTGGGAACAAACAAAAAGGAAAGGAGATTCTGAGAGTCCGATTACGATATTATTTGTTCGTGAATGATGCTTCAAAACTTGGATGGTGAGTTCATGATCAATATGTGTAATGGCGATGTTTTTATTAATTTGTCTGTTTCCGTAGAACGAGAGTTGCTCCCGTGCAGTAGAGCCCTCAACTCAGGGCCCCAGAATGTCAAGGAAGAGGCAATCTATTTCTCAATTCTCATCCTCGGAACAAGACTTCCCCCCGCCGTGTAGAGTTCTCAAGATGTTCCGTCGATTCCCTACCTTCCGGACTACGGGACGCCAAGGAAGAGGCGGTCTACTCTCGTCCTCAGGCATGCCGCCTCATACTTTTTGTAGCCGCGTCAAGGAAGAGGCAATCTACTCTCGTCCTCGGGTATGCCGCCTCATACTTTTTGCGGCCACCGACTGGTTGTTATCTTGTGGTTTCTTGATGGCACCTACGCCCTATGACAAGATGATGCTGCAGAATCACTCACGACACCCGGGTCGACGCCGTGCTGGCGCCGAGGAGGGGGAGGGGGGTCTTATCTGCAGGCGGGCTTGAGGCAGGTCGAGGGTGGGGTATTTGCGGTGGTCAGGGAAGAGACACTTTTGGTTGTGTTTGTGCCTGCCTCGATCTTTCTGCCTACTTTAGACGGGAGGTGTAACCCAGATATTGATACAATGCTTACGAACATCACCAAGATCACTCAAGCGTCTTACTTGCAGGCAAAATTCTTTTTCATTTCATAGCAGGGCTTAGCAGATAATAAGATTTTGGGTCTTAAACGCTCATACTTAGTCTGTTTTGAGTTCGTAAGCTTGTATTCACTTGCGCATAATCGAGGTTTTGGTCTTTCAATGGGCCGAACTGAGTTCTGACCAATATCCTCGCGCAATTTAATTGTCAATCCCTCTCAAGTTTCTTCAACCTAAGGCTTTGATTAATCTGCTTCAATCCATTTCTATTTTATGAAATTACAGTGGCTTGTAGACAACTCTGTGCTTAGAAGTTAGGTCTACATAACCAACCTCTTGCTTGTCCTCATCGTCACCACGAGTCTCAACAATCATATTATCCCAGAACCCTTGAAGGTCTACCGAGATCACCAGGTGTCTTGAGGTCGCACAAAGAAGCTCAACGAAGTCTTATCAATTTTGTGCTTGTCTGGAGAGAAATGCAGGTGAGAAAGGGCAAAGGGAGCACGAGAACGGGCAAATTGTACCTTAACGTGAGACGCGTCATATTCCGTCAATAGCAGTGTCATCGCATAGAAGCATGACCGGACGTGCGGAAGCATCGATATTGAGTCTGCGTCTACGATTAGCAATGCAAGTCATAGTATAGGGAACAAAGTGGGCGTACTTCGAAGATGCTAGACGTCTGCCCATTTCACGAGAGATGGCGCAAAGTGATGATGTCGCTCTGGTTGGTTGCAGGGTCGCAGACCCGTCGTGAAGCTGATGAGGACAGTCAACATCAACCATTCAACGCGGCCCCATTCTCAGGGCCCAACCGAAGTATCAGGCATGAAGACTCCGGCTTGCACCTCGTCTACCACCCTACAGAGAGCTTTCCAAGAAACGTTCTGTTTAGGTGCTGCTACCTATCGAGAGCTGTCTACGCGGTTAGTTAGCTTCCTTTGAAGGTCGTTGATATCTGACATACCTTTAATACCCTTCATACTTATATCCTCCTCCTCAAGCTAGACTTTCCACGTGAAGGTGCACAGGGGACTCTTTTCATCACAAGGAAGGCTGAAGAAGACCCCCTTCGCCCGTCGCATCTGTGGATCTACAATATGGGGCTTGTGATTGTCCTTGTGGACCTGGAAAGCTACGAAAGGTGAGGAAGAGGAAAGCACAACAAACGGGGGAGCGTACTTCTCTGCGTGATCGTTTGCTAAAAGCAAGCACTGCACGGAAGCATGGCCAGATGACTTGCTCGCAGTGACTTTGGTCTTGAGTTTGCACATGCAATCAGTTAGGCGAGTCATCGAAAAGGAATGGTTACATACATGACACCGATTCTGCAGCATCCCACATGATAGTGGTGCTTTTCGTATCGAGACAACATGTCTTCCTCTGTAAAATGGGGGCTCGGTACCCGTGTCGATGCGCCATTTGCAGCATCTTGAGTCGACATCAAAGGACCGACGAAGGTCGAGAGCAGTTGCTATTTATTTACATGGACAATGTGCCTTGAGAGCGCGCGGCTTGTCTTTGTGGGTCGGGAGAGAGATGAAGAGTGAGGATGGGTGAAAGGGAGCACAACAACGGAGGAACGTACCCCAACGCGTAATCATCTGCCTGGTGGAAGCACTATCAGACATGCACTGCACGTGTCATTAGGGAGGCAAGTCGTAGCATATGCTATAGATGTAGAGGGTCAGCCTTGTTTCCGAGAGTGTTGGAGGTCAGACGAACCTCAAACAGTCTTCGTAGATGCGCTACACATCCGCGTTGAGGGTAGGGCATGGTCTCGAGACAGCATTCGTGTGCGGGGTTGTCTTTGAGGGTCCAGGATGAAGGATAAGGTCATCTTCAAAGGAGCGATGCTACTGTGTTTCGCCTTTCAACAACCTCGGGTAGGCTAACCATCGCATATCTCCTCCTATGCCTCAATAGCCGCCATTGTTCGCCCTGTACTTTGATGCGGGTGCTTGTCTACAGTCAAGTTAGTTCTCGCCCAATTGCAGTTAAAAAGATTACACACTATAATGTAGCGTAACCAAACATCAAATAGCTTCTTTTCTCCAGCTCCTCGTTTCTTCGTGTGCCATGTGTGTGTGAGCTGGTGCAGGACATCAATCTTAAAGTAGAGAATGTCAGCTTAAGCTCTGAAGTTATTTAAATAATCTAACAAACCTCGATATGCTGTGCGTAGTCTCTTACACGTGCGGTGCCAATCTTGAAGGCTGAGAGAAAAAGCTGTTGAAGGATACTTTAAAGCAGCAATGTTCGTTCGCAGAATGAGGTTCGCCTCGTGTCGCTGTGCGCTGGGCAGTAATGAAGGGCGAGGAATGGTCAACCCGCCAAGGGAGTGGTTCTCTTGGTCGTGTATATGTCTGGATCAAGCCTGGAGATAGTAAGGACACGAGAAGCATGGTCGTTAGCCCAAGCAGAGAAACGTACTTAGAGCGAAATGGACGTACTTGATCGAAAATGTTTAGCAGATATTGCGACCCCTAACGACTTGATTGCTAGGTTGGGTATGGACCCTGTGTAGACGCGTTACTATTCGTTGAAGTGAAAGGAGTTGATGAAGAGGCGTCAAAATTGCGAGCAACAGAGCTGCTAAGACTAAAACGCGTTATTGACATTACATATCATTGAGGGAACAAACAACCAACCCAACTCATGTCCTCCCCCTTTTTCAAACCGTGCGCACTCGCAAAACCAAAACTAAAACTTAACTCAACCTAGCATGTCCTCCCTCACACCTCCTCCACTATCCAACCAATCCACCCACCACCGAGCACATAGACTAGGGCTCTCGTATCCACTCAAGCAGTTTTACAAGCAGTTATCATCCTAACGCGGACGATCCGCAAAGCATATGGATCGGTTCAAAATGTCGAAATAGACGGACTGCAGCCTCAGTCTCCAGCCCGTTCATGATGGCTCTCGGAGGAGGAGCAGAAGTCCTGCACTACAAATAGATCCGGTTTATGAAGACGGCTTGCTTTCCACATACGTATCCCGCTCTCATCGTCCAAAATCCCAACAAATGTAAACTCCCTACCCCCACAGGCACACTCCGGCGTCCGCATCTCTTCTTCCTCTCTCACACTATCTCGCCATTTTCTTCTTTTCCGACTGCTGTGCCGATCGGACCAAGACCTGTCAATCATAATTGAGGCACCTTGTGTCAAAAGAAGTATATACAGCGGGAGGCCCCTTGATCTCTTACCACCACCATGTGGTTTTCTGTCGCACCACTAACCGTGGATGCTGCGCCTAAGCCTAGCAAGCTTATTCGCTTCTCTACCCCCCTCAAAGAGGAACGCCCTAACGGGTTTTTTTTCGCAAGGATAAGCCCTCCCACCCTATATACATTCCACATGGAAAGCGCCCTTTTTTCAACCAACCGAGACCACTGCTCCAACAGCTCTCGAACATCGCACAAAGTAAACCAAACAATACCAAACAAAACAAACAACCAGCCACCGGTCACCCAACAAAGCCGGCAACCGGTGATCAACACCAGAACCCACAAAATAAAATGTCTCAAATAAAAAAGCAAAATCACAGCAAGACCAACCCTAGACATACTGCGAAATAAGGAACCTAAGTTGCATAACCACAACACAACCTAGACTCTCTACACCCAACACACTCAGCTGAGACCCACAATCACTGCCTCCCCCCTCCCCTCCCCTTAACTGAACGCCGCTGCCCGCTACCCATCGTGCCACAAGCGAAATGAATCTATCATGTCAGTTGGACTCAGAACCCCCCCCCAGACGATAAAAAGCAAACTGAACATACCATAAACACACCCCCAAATGCAGAGCCCAAACTACTCTGCCCAACCTTCCTCCCCAGAAGGAGCACAGCCCACCCCACCAAATACACCCTCACCACGCACCCTCTCATGCCTCCTGTCCAACCTTAGCCTAAACCCTGCCCTGGACTTCATTATCGACAATATCACCTCCAATGGTCCATTGATCGCGGATACGTTCATTATCCCCCCCATCCAAAACCTCCCAAGTGAACACCTCTCGCCAGAACCCCACAATTTCATAGCCTGCAAGGGCCTCTCACCAGCCAGCCTAAGATGGAGGGTCGACGAATGGATCATGATGGCTTTCCTTGATGAGAGACACCTCGCTCCCGGTGATGACATAAACATCCACTCGATGAACGCCCGGAACCCAACCCCCCACCACACAACTACCCTCAGAATTATCGCCGTCACTGACCCATGTGACTGCATCCCAAATCCGCACTGGATCACCCTGTGGACATATGATCTTTCCGCTTTCGACTACAGCCTCCTTCGCGTTCCCACCTTCATGGTCGACATGAATTCAATCAGCGAAAATGCCAGCTTATGGGACCCAAACGGCCTGAGATACCGCCAAAAATCATTCTTTATTGGTCCCTTTGATGTCTACGAGATCCGCGGCCTTAGGGAAGCCGACCTGAAAGATTTCAAACTCATCGCAAAAATGCGCGGCATCACCCCCCGTTCCTAACCCCCAGCCAGCTCCCCCCCTACCCCATCCCACCCTCCATCCAAATTCGTTCTACATATTTCGCAAGACAGCTACCAATCCCTATTAGCCATCATTTCCCTTTGCTCTCTCCTCTATATATAGTACCCTCCCACGAACACCAATCACCTACACTGATACACCTTTAAAACTATCCCCCATTGAACCGAAATGAGGGCCGCTATTTGTAAGAACTTACCCACATGCCCACCTCACAATGAATAACATGCTCCTTAAGAAAAAGCCGCTGAAATAGGACACAAAACCCCAGCGAACTCGACACGAGGATACCCCACGAGGTAACTGCCCCTCGTCAAAAACTCTCTCAAACCTCACCTTCCTCACTCAAACACACATGCAGACATCCCCCCTCCGTCCTTCCACCAAACAGAAGCGCGACTTAATGTCCACACCCGACAGAAGTGAACACGAGCGCACAAAAAAGAGAAGAGCCACCGACCCAACAAATCGCTCCATCACTAGCCACCCCCCCTCCCCCTCAGAAGAAGACCCATTTGAAAGCTCCCCAGCTGCCCTACCCATACCTGCATGCAAACAACCAGACTTATCCACCCTTTCCATACACGAGGGCGACACCCCGATCCTCGACACAGAAGGTGACACCACTATGAACGAGTCATCCCTTGGCACCCCACCAGTATCAGGCACATCCACACCCGCCTTCCCCAGACCCCCCCCACCCAACTATAGCGGGGCCGCGAGCATCCTCTCCCCGATGCGCCATCTCCTCGAGGCAGCAGCTCAAGCAGCCAAAGCAAACGAAAGAGACCCTCCTCCTCACACACAAGACCCCCCTCCCCCCCCACCTAACCCACAAGGAGAAACCCCTCCTCCACCCATAACGAACTCTCCCCATGACACTCAGGGTAAACCGATCGTATGCACCCCACCCCCGGCTGGTGGATTCCCAACCCCCCATATGACTACCACCCCCCTCTTCAACCTCAACGACACTGTTCTAAAGGCGATCACGGCGGCTCAACAAAGATGCTCTGTCATCTGTGTCCGACCATGGCAGGCAACCAAAGACGGAAACCAATCGTTAATAACAGACCTAATAAAAGATTTCGTTCTCCAAGTCACTGGCAAGAAAGTCCGTACCAGCGCCCTTATACCTAAAGACATTGTCCAAACCCGCCACAACCATGAACAACAACAACAACCACCGTGGCACTATGGGATTATCAATCTCGACGCTAACGAAGCAAAAACACTAATAAACCATCCTATCATATCCACCCCCGACATCATGCTTTTCTTCCTGGAAATCGATACACCAGTCACCCGTTTCCTATGCACCATCATCGGCTTCACCGTCAGCACGAAGAAAGAACAACTCAAAGAATCTGAATCCATAGTAGCTGACATCGTCCGTGAGAAATTCCTCAAATTGAATGAACTCATCCAAATCGTCAAGTCTATCCTCACCAACGACAACACCTCCATGCACGACGACTCTCCTGCCTGCTCACTTCTAGCCTCCATCGAGGTGAGAGTAGTCCGAGGCGACCCCGAAAAGATTTTGGAAGCGGAAAACAAAGCAAAATCCCTGAGCTCCAAGGGGGTACTACCGAGATGGAACCTCTACTTTGCCAACCCACCTCCCTTCACAAACCAAGGCTACATCCGCCTCCGTAAACACCTCGCATCCTTTGTTTTCAAGGATGGCCTTGAAGGAGAAGCCAAGACAATTGCAAGCGAGGAACAGCTCCACTGCTTCAACTGCAAAGGCGATGATCACCTCCCCCATGCCTGCCCTTTCCTCGAAGTGGAAGGATGGTATGGCCACACGTTGAACAGTAACCAACCAGCGAAAGCAACGGAAGATACCGTAGAATCTGTAGCATGGTCTAAAGCCCCCGAAACGAAGGATGACGAAAAGGATCGAGGAACCAGTAGCAAAGAGGATCGCGACCAGAAACTGCAGGGAGGAAAGCAACGAGAAAATCGTGACTTTCGAGAAGCAAAAGACTACCGCAACGACCGTGACTACCGAGATAACAGAACCCGAAATCACGATACCACCCAGCGATCCTAGACCTACCTCACATGCACATACCACCATACCTCAGCTAAACCACTCAAATTACACTCCCCAACGCTCCCACATATGCCCACCTAAGCTCTTCACACCTACGTGTATATACGTTTTTCTTATAAAGCCTACCCCTCCACTCCAAGACAGTTACAACCATGTACATTAGATTTCTCTAAGACTCTGAGAAACACTGAGACCCCTCTCGCTCCGAATTCACCAGATGAATTTACTGGGCCTAAGGCGACAGGTAATCTGGTAAGAGCACTTCTACCTTTGAAGTAAAAAAGGGACGGCTTCGTATTTACGAGGGTAAAGCCATGCAGCAATCCTGCTTAAGCCCAGAAAGTGCACGCAAGTATGGACATTACCCACCCCCCAAGAAAAGTTGAATCAATAGGAAACACATTACAAACTAACAACGGTCGAATGCCTGGAGGCTCAAGCTCCTCACGTGGAGGAGGGGACAGTGGCTCGGCCATCAGCCATGGCCCCGCAGACCTCCCAAGAGGGAACAGAGATGGATCTGGCATACCCAGGGGTGGGTTATGCCTCGGCAACGGTACTCCCCAGCCTAACGTAGACGGTACCCTGACCAATAATCGCCTCCCGGAAGAAGGTTGGGGAGAAGGTCACATAGGAGGCAGGACGGCTAACACCCAACCGCCACCTGAAATAACACCGCAGACAGTGCCCAACACAACTAACCCAGAAAATTCCCACCTGGATGTAAACCAAGAAGCACTGGAATTAGAAATCTTCCGGAAAAAACTAAAGGAAGATGATGAAAGAGAAAGAAAAGAAAAAAGACTAAACAAGGGAAGCATACGAGTAGCAAGCCTAAACATGAAGGGTGGAGGCTCATCCCAAATGAAGCACAAATGGGAGGAGATAAACCAACTAATGAGAACCAACAAAATCGACATTCTTGCGCTTCAGGAAACCCACCTATCAAGAAACACGAAAGACAAGCTAAACCAGAAATATGGGCATCGAATCCACATCTTATCCAGCATAAACGAGGACTCACCAAACGCCATGGGAGTTGCAATTGTGCTGAACAAACACACCACAAAATGGGCCGAAGCAAAACATCGAGAAATTATCCCTGGGAGAGCGCTCTGTACAGAACTACCCTGGTTCGGTGAATCCACCTTGACCACCTTAGCTGTGTACGCGCCAAACTCTCAAGCCGAGAATCATGATTTCTGGAAAACGTTAGAAACAAAGTGGAAAGAAGAGAACTGGACCAAACCAGATGTCCTGATGGGGGACATGAATATAGTAGAAGACTCAATCGACAGACTCCCTGCACACTGTGACCACGCATCAAATATAGAAGCACTAAACAACCTGAAAACCCTTTTCAACGTAGCAGATGGATGGCGAAGGGAAAACCCATCCCTAGCAAATTTCTCTTTTAGACTAGCCGGTAGAACCATCCGCTCACGTATAGACAGAATTTATATGAAAGAGGAACTCATCCCCTACAGCATAAAATGGGACATAGTCGATGTTGGCATAAACACTGACCACTCACTAGTTCAGGCATCGGTCCTAAACCCATGGCAGCCCTTCCAAGGCCCGGGACGCTATGCAATGCCAATCCACCTCTTAGCAAAAAAAGACCTAATAGAAACATTGATCAAAGTGGGCATAAAACACCAAGAACGCCTAGACAAGATAGGTAGAAATAGGTCTGAGGATATAAACGCCCAAACACTACACAAAACTTTCAAGGATGACCTGATCTGCAACATACGAGCCTTCGCTAAGGCACATACCCCAAAGCTACAAAAAAAGATAGACAACCTCAAATCTGCCCGAACACGCATACTGAATGATAAAAATCAAACTGAAGAAAGTAAAGCGACTGAGGCAGCACTAATAGATGAGAGGATAAAAGATATAGAAATCACAAAGTTTGCCAGGGTCCGAGACAACCTAGCAACAAAATTTTTCCTCGAAGGAGAAACCCTCACAAAACCATGGATAAACCTAAACAAAGAAAACAAACCCCGAGATTTCATAGCAGCCCTAAAAAACCCATCAAATAGAGGCAGCGAATATATCCGCAAATCCTCAAAGATGGCCGGACTAGCAAGGAAATATCACATGGACCTCCAGAAAGTAGGCGCTCCTCAAGACGATGAAGAACATAAACAAAAAATGGCCGAAGTCTTACACTGCATAACCAAATCCTTAACAAGTGAACAAGAAAGGAAAATGAGACCCCCTCTAACTTATGGAGAGGTAGAGGAAGCACTGACAACCCTCCAGAATGGCAAAGCAGCAGGGCTAGACAGGATTGTCCATGAACTATGGAAAACACTAGCG
Organism: Tephrocybe rancida; assembly: GCA_018858115.1. Classification (NCBI taxonomy): domain Eukaryota; kingdom Fungi; phylum Basidiomycota; class Agaricomycetes; order Agaricales; family Lyophyllaceae; genus Tephrocybe; species Tephrocybe rancida. The sequence goes on from JABCKT010000244.1 coordinate 23,616, forward strand.
GAAACATACAAAGCAACGAAAAACACTGACTCACCCAGTTTCGACATAGTACGTGCACTAACAACTGTATACAACGACATAGAGACCCACAGGATAGAAGAGGACACAGGTTTCGCAAATGGCTGGATGTGCCCTCTATACAAAAAAGGGGACAGATCAGAGATAAGTAATTATCGCCCCATCACAGTCCTCAACACAGACTACAAAATTTTCACAAAGGCCCTAACAACAAAACTGGCCTCTGTAGCTACCTCAATTATCCACCCAAACCAAGCCGGTTTCATGAAAGGCAGAAGAATAGAAGACCAAACTGAGCTCGCTCACCTGATTATAAACTGGTGTGAAACAGTAGATGAAAATGGCCTTATAGTATGCCTTGACCAGGAAAAAGCATACGACAAAATCCTACACCCTTTCCTATGGGAATCCCTACACAAATTCGGCTTCCCAGAAAGCTTCATCAGCACAGTACAAGCCCTATACACAGATGCCAGAACCGTGATCGTCCTAAATGGAGAAGTAAGCAAGCCTTTCCGTATCACCAGAGGTGTTCGACAAGGAGACCCTCTATCGTGCCTGCTATTCAATTTAGCCATTGAGTCCCTAGCACAGATGCTACGTGACTCACCCATGAAAGGCCTGAACCTAGGAAGTGAAGCCGAACGCCTGATAGCAACCCTCTTCACAGACGATACAACAGTATACCTATCTAAAGATGACTGCTTCAGCGACCTACAAAAAATCCTCAGCAAGTGGTGCGGAGCCTCCGGAGCAAAATTCAATGTACCGAAAACAAAGACTGTGCCAGTCGGAAACCCTGAATACAGAGCAAAAGTGCTGGAAACACGAAAACTATCCGAAGAGGACCCTGGCATCCCACCTGGCATAGACATAGCAAAAGAAGGAGAGGCAGTACGCCTCTTAGGCGCCTTCATAGGAAACCAAGTAAGAAACCCAAGCATATGGACACCCACCATAGAACTAATCCGCCGCGACCTCGAAAGATGGGGCAGGCGGCACCCAACCATAGACGGCAAACGTCTGATCGTAGGGATGGTAGTAGGTGGTCGAACCCAGTACAGAACCTGTGTCCAAGGAATGCCCAGAGAACTAGAAGAACGCCTGACTAAGATGATATGCACCTTCCTATGGGGAGAAAACGCCCGCCCCATGATAGGTTTGGAGACCCTAAGACTCCCAATCGAACAAGGGGGAAAGAAACTGCTTGACATAAAAATCAGAAACGAAGCGATCGAGCTAATGAAAGCAAAGAGATACCTGAACCTGGGAGACGAGAGACCCATCTGGGCAACGGTAGCAGATAAGCTAATAGCTTTGAACATCGCAAAAAAGTGGAAAGTAGACGGACCAGAAGCCTTTACAAACACTTTCCTACAATCGATTGACGTCGATGCGCGAACGCGAGAGAAAGGCATTCAAGCATCCCTGAGTAGAATGTTCAAAACGGCTCGCAAATACAAGATACAGCTCCAGCCCCTAGCCCTTGAACACTACCTAAAAGACTCCCTACCAATATGGTACCATATAGGCCTATCCGACACCAAACACATCCGGAACAATGCAAAAGAAGCGAAGTGCCTAAGACAACACCACAAAATCAGCTCTACTGGAGACCTAAACTATACTGGCAAAATGACAGAAAGAACCCATAATGACGCCCACAGCAATAGAGGAGACTGCATCTGTCACTTCTGCAAAGACTGTAGGGAGAATGGCTGCGAAGATCCGAACAAATGCAGGAAATTCGCGAGGTCCATCATTCTGAAACTGAAGCGGAGATGGTCACCAAATTTCCGAACCCGCTGCCGGAACCTCACGTCGGAGGAAAGAGAAATACACGAGGGAGAAGACAAAAAACTTTTCGACCCATGCATCCTCGACTACATAGACTTAGGGGAATGTTTCCAAGTTTTCACAAATCCACAAGAACTAAAAAACACCGATGACATCGAGTACTACGAAAGAAGAGAAACTGCCCCCCCGGTGACCATATACACAGACGGATCATGCATAAAGAACGGGACTGAAGAAGCTGTCGCAGGAGCAGGTGTCTGGTACGGAGACAACGACCCCCGGAACTTAGACATCTGCCTCCCTAAACACCTAGAACAATCAAACAATTCTGGAGAGGCAATTGCTATCCTAGCAGCAGTAAGAGCCGCACCGTCGGACAGTTTTCTGCATATACTAAGCGACTCGCAAATTACAATTGACGGCCTGACGAAAAACCTCACTGAGTGGGAAGATAACGGTTGGATTGGAATCGTGAACAGAACTATTTTCAAAGCCATTATAGGATGCCTGCGCGAAAGGCGAGGCCTCACCCTCCTCGAAAAAGTCAAGGGCCATAGCAGAAACAAAGGAAACGATGGCGCAGATACTTTAGCCAAAATGGGAGCCAAAAAACCGAACCCAGACATCGTGGACACATTGGTCCCCCAAGGATATGGAAGATCTGGAGCAAAACTACGATCTATAACCCAAGCAAGACTGTACAAAGGTATTATAGAACAGAAATCCCCCCCCCACAGAAGAGGAACCCTTATCAACCTAGATATGACTAGATGGGCAGTGCACGAAAACACTGGCGATGCCCCTACAGATGCAGGGATATGGAAATCCATCAAATCTCGAGACCTATCCAGAGAGGCGAGAGTCCTGCTGTGGAGATTCATGCACAATTCTTTTAAAGTAGGAGAATACTGGGAGAAAATACCTCTTTTCGAACAAAGAGGCAAGTGTCACGCTTGCCAAACCACAGAATCCCTGGATCACATTCTCACCGAGTGTGAAGCCACGGGCCAGGAAAAAGTATGGAACATGGTAAAAAGCCTTTATGAACAACGCAAGATAAAATGGCATCGACCGAGTTTCGGTGAAATCTTAGGATGCGCAATGATAGCCCCAAAAACATTTGCCAAGAAGAAAAATAAATCGACTCGCAGGTTCCACACGATCGTTGTCTCCGAAGCAGCGAGGACAATCTGGAAAATTAGATGCGAGTGGAAAATAAGCAGAGAGGCAGACCCCGAGAGACTTCACACAGAAAAGGAAATACTAAATACATGGAAACTCTCTATGTCAAAACGAATAAAGCTCGACTGCCTTGCCACAAACACAGATAGATACGGTTCGAAAGCAACAAGCGCAGACCTAGTAGAGAGAACATGGGACGGGATACTCCCTGAAAATATCCCACCACATATCGGATGGAGGAATTTGACAAGGGGTACGCACCGGGACTTGCCGAGAAATGAGGTGGGGGGAGGGGGGTGTACGCAAGCAGCCAGAACGCGGATTTTTTTATGTATGTTCAGATGTTGCCTGAGAGTGGCTACGTATGTTCTGAACGTTCTGAGTCGAGGAGATGCGTGTAGATTGATGGAGGGATTGGTTTCGCATATTTTTAGACCAGTGTCACAAATGGTTATGTCACGATAAAGAAGTTTTTGACCCTTTCATACATCTCTGAGCGCCGAGGATTTCAATGGCGAAAAAGAAGTATAAAGAGGTGCGCGTCCATGTTCAGCTTCTCAACAATCTTATTCCTTACCTCCTTGTTCATGTAGCCTAATCAATTTGACACGTCCAGTACACGCTTCTGCAGTGATTGTGGCATCGAGGTCAAAATCGGCACTGGTGGGGAGGCCAATTGGACGGCA
>JABCKT010000245.1:0-27195 GCA_018858115.1 Tephrocybe rancida
TCACCAAGTTGACAGGCCCATGATATAAGTAGATCTACCTCACCACCATGTCCTACTCACAATAAAGATGAGATATGCGCCTCAGATTATTGAAAGTGCATTGACCAAATGTTCGTATTAATTATTAGCAAGTCAATGATCACCAACTTGACGGGCCCTCGATATGACTAGATATGGCCTGATCTGCCCTAGCATCTTTTTGTTCACACGATACTCCCATCTAGAGATATCTTGATCGGTCCGTTTTCCTGATGACTTTCCTGCATTTTTCTTGAGATACATTTTGAGAATCAGATGCGCTGTTTCCTCAGAAACAGCATGGCAACATGAAACATGTTTTCACTCTGTTTCTAAATTAATATTTTAAGTGTTTCTTAATAAACATTAATTATCTACCCAAAAGCATGTATATAAACAATGTTTCTCTGTGTGTGCCAGCAGTGAGTTCCGATTATCGTACACCGAACAACCCCAGACGACATCAAATCACAATTATTACCATAGTCGACCAGGACAGGACAAGTGACTGTCCTTTCTACTGAAGACTCGTCATAAACTCACTACTTCTGTAATGTAGGCCTAACAATGTCAAGAATAGCCAAGTACACAGATATGGGTTGGCCAGAGTATGACGCACTCTGGAAATATGATATGCTTATAGAGCCCCTTCTTTCCTCTGAGCTGGACCGCCTCGCAGCGGCAAAGTCTTTCTCAAATACAGACTGTGCTAGCTTCCAGCCTTGCCCGAATCCCGAAAAAAGCAGCCAGGATCGATATGCTGTCAACGACTGGCCTTTGTGTAATGGGACTTGGCAATTTCGTGCTGTGTTAGACGGTAAGTACTTACCGGCTTGCTACAAACTTAGGACGTCCTAATTATGCACAAGGCCACGGCGGCCATCAAACGGTCGACCACACCCTCAACACCTTACCTTCTCTCATACGCACCGACCTTCAGGAACTTGTTTCAGAAATGGAACCCAGTGTAGACGCCGTTTCGCAATTACTTATGGATGCAATAACCTCTGTCGATGATAAGATATCCAAAGACGTCCTTGAACTGTTCCCAGACGTCAATGCATTTGTGAATCTTTCTGATGATGTTGTTTGCGCGATTATCAACGATCAGAAGTCTGGAGGGAAGAATGCCTCTGTCATCTCGCGATGCATGGCAGGCACGACTGTCCTCGTTTCCCTTGTGGACCCAAGTCTCACAAACTTGTGGGTGGCTAGTCTAGGAGACTGTCAGGCAGGTAAGTAACTTCAGATCACGTCGGAATCTCTTTCGGATTGACTCTAATACCTAGCTCTTGGTATCCACCAATATGACGGAAACTGGGAGACTCTGCTCTTAAGTTCTTTCCATAATGGTGAGAATCCATCCGAAAAGGAAAAAGTTTCTAGACAACACCCCGACGAAGTGGAATGTATGTTGGAAAATAGGGTCTTTGGCGCTCTTGCTGTGACCCGAGGCGAGTGCTCCCTGGATCTGGCTACGTGGAGCGTCAGGGCTCACTCATTTTCGATAGCGATTGGTGATCATCTTTTCAAACTGCCAGCATCGTACACCGAACGGATTTTCATGAATGCCAAAGAAGGTTTTCAGTTTTCAAAGAACATACAAGACTTCTTGTGGCGAAATAAAACGCCCCCCTATGTGTCCAACAGGGCAGATGTTCAGCACACCAGACTCGAAGGGAAGGAAGCACTTCTTGTTATGTGTTCAGATGGGCTACTCGATCTTTATGCACAATCACAGATGGAACTTACAGCTCTCGCTGATTACTGGGTCCAGCTAGTAGCACGAAAAACTTGTTCAAGTCATTCCCAAGATAAGACTCAGAACGTAAACCTAGCGATATACCTTCTACGAGATGCTTTAGGTGGCGATGACATCGATGCAGTATCGAGGATGATGACGGTGGAGATGGAATATCGGTGGATGGACGATACAACTATTTTGGTACAAAAACTCTAGTTTCTTTGGTCTCTCTCCCCTCCCCAGACAGACACTGGACAGAACAGAGAACAGCATTGTTCGTGTTGCGAAAACGGAACCGCGATATTTGCTGAGAGCCACCATGACAAACATTACTCATCTCGTCATTTTCTTCAAAGATAACTTCCGAGATTTCATGATCTTCTCCCAATCCTCCCCTTGCCGCCATGAACCCCGACCAGATTCTCTTCACATGCCTCTCATGTTCGATTGCTTTTCTCTCTGCCGAAGAACAGAGTATGTTCTTTCTCCTTCTTTCTTCAAGATCTCATACTCAGTCCATCTAGGGGTCCACTATCGTTCGGACTTCCATAGGTACAACATGAAGCGTCGAGTAGCCTCTCTTCCACCCGTGAGCGCTTCTGTATTCGACAACAAAGTCCTAGAACGCAGAGCGGAAACTGCGATCATGGCGTCGGCGAAGGATTCTACATGCAGCATTTGCAAGTAAGGATATTTATCATGTTTTCCCATGATCTTATCTCTGAACTTGTCTCAGCAAAGTTTACACTACCGAGGGTGCTTATAGGTCTCATATCAATTCAAAAAAACACAAAGAGAAGGAAATCAAGGCCGCATCTGCACCCGACCCCCCTTCTGAATTACAAACCTCTCCTATGGATGAGACAGTGTCTCCTCATGTCGACCCATCCACATCATTCTCACTCGCAGAGCCTGACCCATCTGTAGCCGCCACCGATTCTGCCCCAGAATCTGGCACAGGTGTTTTGGTCGTAGAGGATTCTCCGGATGATCAAGACCTCGAGCAGAGCATAGATGAGAAAATCGCAGCTGCTCGCGCCCGCTTGACCCCGAATCACTGTCTTTTTTGCTCTCATGAGACCACGTCTCTTGAGGGCAACCTAACCCATATGTCACAGGCCCATTCGTTCTTCATTCCTGACGCAGATTACCTCGTCGACATACCGGGCTTGATTACATATCTCGGCGAAAAAATTGCTGTTGGAAACGTTTGCATCTTTTGCAATGACAAAGGCCGCGAATTCCGATCTTTAGAGGCCGTGAGGAAACACATGGTTGACAAGAGCCACTGTAAAATAGCATACGACTCTGCCGATGACCGTCTCGAGGTGTCCGACTTTTATGACTTCTCAAATTCGTACCCAGACGCCGAATCAAGGAAAAAGAGACCCAAGGAGTCGAAGCAGGACGATGATGATAACTGGGAGGATATCGAGGACGACCGTGAGGGTGTAGATGAAACTATTGATCAAGCGGCATCCGACGAGTCGGGACTTGACTCTGATTCTGACGACAGTCTTCCCGACGACCAGATCACATACGGAGACTCTCATCTCGAACTCGTATTACCTTCCGGTGCGCGAATAGGCCACCGAACCATGAGGCGGTACTACGCACAATCATTCCCTGGAGCTCCTAGAGGTAAACCCGAAGATCCCAATTCTGGGGCTGCTCTTGTTCGCCGACTTCTTGCGGATAAGAACTCTGCCCTTGTGCCTCGCAAAGGCGGATTTGGAGCATTTGGGTCGGGAACAGATGTTGTCAAAGCCCGGAATCGTGGGGAAGCTCACGAAGCAGGCCGACATGTGAAGGAGTTCAGGGATCAAAAGCGTCGCGAAGACTTCAAGACCAAAGTCGGCTTCCTTCACAATTCTCAGAAGCATTTCAGGGACCCTCGTGAGTCTCAGTTTGTCTTGAATACCCTCGACAATCTCCTAACTACCCACTCTTAATGTCGCAGTACTTCAAGTACAGTTCTCTCCTTGCTCGTCTCCCCTCATTCTGACCTCCCAATTTTTATTCAGTGATTTCGCCATTGATCAGATGCGGATGTTCGGCGAGCCATACTAAACTTATACTGGATGTTATTAGATCATGGCGACATATATTATCTGTACGAAGCGAAAGGCGAAAAAGCTGGATTGGGTATCATATTTGCTATCGACGAATGTGAAAAGTGAATGAACGTTCTAATACAAGTATGCGGCTGGAACGACACCTTCTTGGCCTGTACGTGCATCACGCGCATACCACCAACTGAAGATGATGATTAGCGCAATTACAGCTAGAAGAAAGAAATGCAGCGTACGCAGGATCTCGGTCATCTAGCACTTCAAGTTCTGCACCCGCAGAGATCGGCAGCTCGCCCTCTCCAGCACCATCGAAAGAATATCGAGCATGTGCTGGTCTACTTGTCTCTTCTGCCAGCATGCCGCCTACGGCGTCTGAAGGTGTTTCGGCGCGCATGTAGTTGCTGGCGTCGGGGCCAAATGGATCGTGGTTATCTTGAGTGGCTTTCTCGTCTTCCTTTTCACCGGTAGTGGCAAAGGGGCCAGTTCCCATGATTGTCGTACGAGTAGCGGCATTTATGTGTTCAAGCAACGAGGAAGGCCGATGATGGGTGGAATCATCGTCATCGTCTTCTGCAGCATCAAATTTGGTCATTTTGTCATCGCGTCGAGACAGAAGTGTCCACAGAATGCCAATCAGTGCGATGAGGAAAACTACACCCGCCGCAATGGCGATAGAGATCAGGATAACGACCCCAGTAGCCAAGAAATCTGAACGACAGGGTTTCAGCTGCAAGCAAAGATCATGAGGTAGTGTACCTACGACGTTGATTGAAGCTAAAGGAAGAGAACGATCGGAACAGAGAAGCTACAGCCCCTGAGGAACCGCTAGCTGAACTTGCTGAGATATATGGGATGAATGTTTGTCCGTCGTATAGCGCTGATGAGGCGTTCCCGAATGTTGAATCAGATAACAATCCAGAAACCATGAGCATCCGATCAGGCTCAATGACTCCATTGGCAGAGTGTCTATCCTGTAAAGGTACCATGGTGAGCTGCGCCACATTCGTGCTTCCTTGTAACGTTGAACCTGTGGAACAGAAATCAACTTCGATCGACTACTAAAGAAGGCGTGGGGGGCGAACTCAAGATCGACCAGGTGACACCGTTCCAGAACGACAAAAATGACGAGGAGTCTTCGGTAGATCTGAAAATAGTTAAATGCAAGTTACAGACACATGGAAGGAAGGTTTAGCCTCACCGACCAGCAGCAAAGATACTGCTAACATTGCCATTATTAACTTCAATTGCCGTAACAGGGCCGGGAAGGTCTCCAGGTTTACCTAGAGCTATCCAAGTAGAGTTCGAGAAGCTGAACTGAACAACATTCGAAACAGTATTGTCAGATAGTGCAATGGAGCCAGACGCTATGAGAAGTTCTTGGCTATCCTGGGAACGCAACGAGAATAAGTCAAAAGCATGGCAGCGTATGATCTTTTCTTACCCCTGCATATGCAATTGATGCAACCTCTCCTTGGATGCCACTTCCGAGAGTGTTCCATTGTTTACTAGAGGTGTCGTATGCACAGATGGACTGGCAACGAAGGGACCCTGCTTCAGAGAACGTGCCTGCAACGATGATGGTATTGTCCTTGGATGCTGATTTGGTGACAGAACGGACAACTACAGGCGAGCCATCAGTCCCTCGAAGGGCCGGGATTTCTTCCACGTTCCATATTTGTTTTGATAAATCATAAACCGCTAAGTCGTTTGTTTTGGTGTTCTGGATAATGAATTCGCCCCCGACGTAAAGTAGGCTTTCGTCGACGAGAAGAGAGCGTACGGTCCCGTTCAATTGGGGCCCTTGTAAGCTCCGAATCGTGGCAGCAGCAGAATCATAGATGGCGAGAGCTTCTGACTCAGCAATCGATCCGGAAGCAAAAAACGAGAAGTTTCCACCGATGATAGCAACTTGCGTAGAAGAGGATGAGTTGGTCCAGAAAACTCCTGCAAGTACGGCTGGCGCTGGAGCTGGTATTGAAGTTGGGAGGGGAGCCAATTTCGTCGATGGGGTTTGCCTGGAAAACAACTTCGATCGAAGGATATGCGACATCCAGGCGGACGAAGGTATGGGAGAGCGACGTTGCAGGGTGGTGGGAGTAACATTACTCTGGACAGTGTCAAGTTGGGCACCAAGGGGAGTGATAGCAGGGCCAGTTTTTCTGTCGCCGTTCTTCAAGATGACCATACCACTAGCACCGACTCTGCGTGCGGCTCCAGCATTACCAGCAACGAGTTGCGTTGTCGATGTCTCGTTCCCAACGAACGATATACTTCCGACCACAAAGCCTCCGCTATTAACCCAGGCCCCTTTTTCTATATCCCATGTTGCAAAACCAGTGGTGGCAGCGCCTCCGTTCAACGAAGTCAATGCTCTTGTAAAATTGCCTGCCACTAGGACTTGGCCATTCACTAAACTGAGGCTAGTGACAGAACCATCAACACCAGCGCCTAGAGGGCTCCATGAATTGCTTTGAACGTTGTACAGCGCAACGCCCTTGAGCTTTCCACTTGTGGAGCCGGACAAAGTGTCACTGAAACCGCCTCCAACAAAGAGCTGATCGCCGTTGAGCAGAACAGATGTCACAGGGCCGTTGAGACCGTCATTGGACAACGAGGACAACGATCCACTCTTGAACGCAACGAGATTGGCCGAGCCAGATGCTGAACCAGAAGAGAGAGTGAAATTTCCACCAAGGTAAATGTTCCCAGAAGGATGGTGAGCAACCGTAGTAATGGCGGACGGATTAGCGAAGGACAGGCCGTTGCTACCACCGGCTCCATTGAACATGTCGATTCCGACTACGTCCAGGGGTGTTAAAGTAGAATTTGGCAGAATTTTCGTTGCGTCCGCGTCGCTGGCCGCAAGGCTTCGTGGCCATTCGAGGAAACCAAACCCAGTGTTTGTTCCCTGGGTAGACCCCGAGCCGCTGCTAGAGTTCGACGTAGAATCGCCGACAGACTTAAGAACCATCTGTACTCTATCTGCAACAAGCTCGTATTTCCCTCCTTGTCCGGAACCTACGGGGTCATCGGCAAGAGTCATGGATATCGTGGCAACGAAGTCAGGAGATGATGGTAAGATTGGCCCGCTGTACAGAAGGATGGTGGCATCGTCTTTGTTCTGCTGAGAAACGGTTGCAACCCTCGGCTGCAGACCTACACCAGGAAAAACGGTTATCTTGACGGATGTGCGCGAATCGCAGTCTTGGAAATTGGTACAGCCTGGAATGAGTAAATTGATATCGTAGTTGCCGGACGCCGATACATAGGGGACCCAAGTAAATGTGGGGCCTCTGGCTGCAGGTGTGCCGACATCTACACTGGCCACAAGGACTGTCTGGGTTGTTCCAGCAATGCCTGTATTTGCGACCTTCGCCGCCCAGTCCCCGGTACGCGTTGTATTGGATGGGCTTGGCGCAAAACATGATACACCATTATTAGAATCGACTGATGATGCAAACGCTCCTGAAGACAGGAGCTGCAGAAGGTGGAGACCTGCACCTGTACCAGTGAACTGTGAGAGTTTTACCTGGACACCGGTAATGGTCAGGGTGTTGTCGAAGAGGAAATCTTGATAGAGCAACGTGGAGTCGGCAGAAAGAGGGCATGGGTCGGAACACGCTTGGGTCTGCCCTGTAGCAGGATCACGGTAATGAAGCGTTTGCACTTTGTTATCTGGAATGGTAATAACACTATTCGGAAAAAATCAGATAGAGGAAGTACATATTTAGGATTTGCATTACCTAAAGCCAGCAGTACCGTGGCTACCTTGAAACGTGTTACCGAGACGAATGCCATTGACAGATATGAAGGAGAAGGTCCGGACGGTGACGAGAGCTTCGGAGGCATCCGCGGCTAACCAGGAATTGCCTGGACCGTCCGCGCCTGAGGGGCAAAGTATATTCTTTATATCGCTGAACTGGCCATCAGAGGTAGGCGGAGAGCCATCAACGTCGGCGTTATTCAACGGAATGGGGACGAGTGATGAAGTGAATGGCGTTGCACCCTTGGACACTGGGACATTGGGATTGTTGGTGCCATCCAACACTGCACCAGACCCAGGAAACGTGGTAATGAAGGACCCGGCAAAGAAGATACTGGAGTCGGATGCGTTTGCTGTAATTGAAAAGACTCGGGATTGTGCACCAGAGACGCCTACGAAGGGAGGTGGAGACCAAGAACTTGACTTGGGATCCCATACGGCGACATTCGAACCCGGCGAAGTGAAGCTGCCTCCAACCCACACCTTGTTCCCTGTCACATCGCAAAATATAGAATCCACCTGGCCATTGGGACCATTTGAACCAAGTGCTGAGAATGAAACGGAAGACGGCGTGTAGGACGCGATGTTGTTGGCAGAAATGCTACCAATGGAAGAAAAGGAGCCAGCAACATAAAAAGTGTTCTTCAAGTTACATCCAGCCGAGACATGGCCGCCGGCATTGGTAGACGCGAGACGACTGAGGACACCGTCGGCGTCGCGTGAAAAGAGGGTAGAGGTTGCGGGGTCAAAGGGTGGGGAGGAGGAGGCATTCTGGAAAAGTTCTAGGCCCGCGAACGCGCCTGCGAGGCCAACGGTTCCCATGCGATCGAAATCGACAAGTGGAAGTGCGGCGAGGGCGACATTTGAAAAAAGAGAGAAGACGAGCACAACGTGGGAGGGGTATGTCGTGAACATTAGAGGAGAAAAAGGAGCATACAGAGAGTACGCGGGGTATTACGGTGGTATTGGCCTCGCAATGAGGGTAACGGCCTTCAGGGCGAGCAAAACAGCGAGAATGCTAAAACGACAACGACAACGACAACGACAACCCTTCAACACAACCCATTGATTGTTGTAATTTCAACTTTCGCACGGTCTATTCGGGCACTATCAACACTTCTCTGAGTCTAGTCTCTCTCATTCATTCCTGGTCACCCCTTACTACAACATCCTTCAAATCTACAGTATCTCCAATGGGCAATAAGAACGGTGACGATTTCTCGAGTAGCCTGAAAGTCTTGTCAGTTAGAACCAGACCAAGCACAGTTTCGACTCACTGAGGATACCGATAACGGTGCACTGGGTTTGGCTTTGCGGAGGAGACCAGTAGAACATCCTGTGCAATATCCGCAGACATAGCGGTATGCTTGACGGCAAGCTCCAACAACCGCTCGCGTGGTGTAGAATAGAGCGCTATCCAACGTGTCAAATAGGTGTCGTTTGTCGCTTCAGGAGCATATTTGTAGACGGCGACGACAAGCAAAGAAGCAAGGACTGTGTTTCTCCAAAATGGACCACTGAATTCTGAACGGTCTGTAAGACAGGAGCCATCGGGGAAACACGTAGCCACTGACCTTCACGAGGATAATGCTCGTTTGAGCCCTCGGAGTGGTTGTCGTGAGCAGAGGAAGATGCATTTCGGCGTAAAACTAGGGACGTCGCGGGCCGCTGACGAGCCAGCAACACCGCTCTAGCAAGAGACATGGTTGTCAATGTCGGAGAGAAATTGTGGACAGGATAATGTGCCGTCTGACTTTAACAACGTCAAACAAGCAACTTACTCTCCAGTCGCCATCATCATGTCCGTTCCCCGCTTGTCTATCAGTCTCTCTAGGTCTCCTTTGATTCCTCAACTACCCACCAACAATGCTACGTCGACAAATTCCGAGCAAGCAAACCGTCTGCAAGCATTGCTTGCCAAACGCAGACAGAACGATGACCCTAACTGTACCATCCTGCCTACAAAGTCATCTATGTCTTCGCTCACAGACTATACCTCATCATCCACCTCTATTTCATCTCGTCAATCTCTACAACCTCTCGCTATTATTGCAAGTTGCTCGAAGCCACTACCGCCACTTCCGGCGCACCTCACCTTGCGCTCACTGGACTCCTTGATTCGCGCCGTAGACCATCAGCTTTCGTCAGAGGTCACACGAATAATTTCGCACATCCAGGAAGCCCGTCAATCTATCGAGGTATACAAGCTCGCACGCAACGACTAAAACCCCTGACCGAGAAGGAAACTTCAGGTTGTGAGTAGTTGGAATGAGGGGAGTTTTCCTTGTGTAGACCGGCCATCTGTATGTCAGAGAGCTTAAGTAGACAATGCCGAGTTGTTTGTTGCAATTGCGAACTTCTGAATCTGAAATCTATCGTGTTCATGTGAAACTCGCGTGACCTCTGAGCATGATGAACATATGATGTTCAGGTTCTGCATTCAACTCGGCGTCTAAATCTATCTCAACTACCATCACCATCGATACCTATCTGGCCAATATGTGTACGGTCAGCCCCCGACTGGCGTTCAAGAAGAAGCTAACTCCTGCGTTCATCAGCTGAGCAGCCCGCGAGGAAGTCATCTATCGATAACGAGACTCGTCAGAATCTGGAACGGCGCCTCAGCGCAAGACCTGACAAGCAGGAACTCGTTGAGCGCAATGTGCTCAAAGGTGCATACAACACTATAATCGCCACAATTTCAGGCCTCTGATTGGGAAGTAGACGACAAGGGCATTGCGCCAAGCTTAATCGCTGCAAGGCAGAAGTTGGAACGCTCACAACTCGAGGTCTGAACGCTAGAAGAGGTTCATGTACATTGACGTCACTAACAGAGGCTGCAGGACAAGTTGGACCATGCCTTGCAACAGCGCCCCAAGGCCGCCGAACTTGTCAAGGAAGGTATTCTGACAGGTGCGCGTCACACCGACCGTGATTAGATTATTGTCCTGTCCTTACGAGTAACACGATACAGAGGAAGAGGCACCTCCTTCGTAGTAATGATAATATGACCGAGTAGGGATTTATCGTGAAGAATATAGGAACGTATTGCCTTTGAGAGTGTAACTTAGTGGACATGAATTTATCTGGAAAGACCAGTAAAAGTACTTACTTGAATTTATGGCATTCCCAGATAGAGTATGAACTAATGGTTCCTCCCCCGTCTCTCTCGTATCCTCTCTCTCATGTGAGTCGCAGCGCGCATTGCGCCGGCACCACCTGCCCAGCCACGGCTCCTCAGCCAGCCGACTAGTTTTGGGGTGAACGCAGCTGTCACGCCAACGCGCACAGGAAGGAACAATGTTTTGTGAATGGTGTACGCCAAGACGATCATCGCATAGAGCCCTTCCTGGCCGGCCTGCCCTGGTCGTGCGCCGCTGTTGTCCATCTCGTCCAGACCGGGTTCCGGAGGATGGGAATGTAGCACGCTGGTAATTGTCTGCTTTACGTTGGTGGCAACTTGAGACACATACTCTGCGCCGAGGAGGTTGACACCAGCGAATGCAACGCCAAAATCGAGCGCACCGAGCACCAAGTATATGCCGAGTGCGTACCAGCCATACGATTTGATAAGGTGTTTAAGGCGTTGAGAGAGAGTAGCGTCTGGTGGAAGAGAGGGAGGTGGCGTAGGGTCATCACTTGGTGGTGGGGTAATTGGGTCTCGAGGAGATAGGCGTGCAGGCGAAAAGTTGAAGAAACGATGACGCGAGGGTACAACGAGGGGCCTCAAACGAACAATGGGGAGAATTGGTGGTGCAATACGTGGAGCAAAAGCTCTGAGTATAGGGAGGCGAGGTAGTAGATTGCGGACCATCGCTTTTGAAACCAGCAAAAGACGGTGTTATAATATTAATATTATCAAGCTTATTATGTGGGCCGCAGTGACGAGACCTCTCGGCCAAGCCCGTCACGTGACCCTCGGCATACTCCGGCTCCGCTGATGGAAATTTTGAATCGATCGAGGCATCTGCACTTTTTTGGGAATTCCTCTCTAAATTTTGAGAGAGCTTCATTACTCCTCCTCCTTTCCTTCTGTCTTCCCCCCGTTTCATGCATCCGGAAATCGCCCTCCGCGGCCTGCAATTTGTCCCTGTCTCTGTTCGATAGCATCGCTACTCCCCATGACACACGTTCCCGACGACCCCCAAGGCCCTTTTGAAGGCCCCGAAAAGCTCCTCGAGATCTGGTTTAAACCCTCCGCAAACGATGTCCCAGATGCCGCTAACCCCGATGCTTCTGGGAGGACTGGCCTTCGCAAAGTCGATCGCAAAGTATGGGAAGCGATGCTTGACATCGTCAAGTGTCAGGTGCTCAGTGCCATCCAAGGCGACGAAATGGACGCGTATCTATTGAGGTTCGTTCACTTTCCACATCAATCAGTTCTTGCTGATATTTCAGCAGCGAATCTTCTTTTTTTGTATCCCCCCATCGCATTATACTTAAAACCTGTGGAACGACTCTCAATCTCCTTGGTCTGCCTCGTATCCTCGAGATAGCAGCCACCCAGGCCGACTTGCATTCTGTCCACCGCTGCTTCTACTCTCGCAAATCTTATATGTTCCCCGAGCGCCAACTTGGCCCTCATAGGGACTGGAAACAGGAAGTCGATTATCTCGACAACATCTTCAACACTGGTGCTGCGTATACCGTGGGCAAAGTCAATGGGGACCATTGGCTGCTTTATTTGACTGAACCTGACGATGGAATCACACCCGAAATACCTCCAAGTAAACCTGGGAGCAGCCAATTGCCTCCGGACTATACCATAGAAATTCTCATGAGTAACCTCGCTGCCTCTGCACGTGCGCCCTTCTTCTCCTCCCTCTCCCATTCCGACGACCCCCACGTACATGCCGCAGCGCTTTCACAAAGCCTCGGTATATCGAATATCTTCCCACCACATCTTACCAATTTGGATGCCTATACATTCACGCCATGTGGCTATTCTGCCAATGCACTCGTCAAATGGGGTGACGACCCTGCTTCTATCGATGCATGCGATTCGGTTGCCCGATCCAACGGTTCTAGGGAGGGCTACTACACTATCCACGTAACACCAGAAGAAGGCTGGTCATATGCGAGCTTCGAATGCAATGTTCAGTCCCACACTTCGGAGAAAACCCGGTCGATCCCTGATCTCAAGACCCTCATTCAGCGTGTCGTCAGCATCTTCCAACCCGGTCGCCTCAGCCTCACATTGTTCATCTCCAGCCAAGACAGCAATGCCGCTGAAGAGAGCGTCGAAGCAGCGCAAAAAGCCTTCAAAATTGCGCTCGCAGATCCTGCCATCACCCGTAATTTTTCATTCGGGAAGGCACCTGCTACAAGCCGTCCACCAATCTACAGGAGGACGGACAAAATCAACTACGAGTTTGGGGGTTACGATCTTGCATTTTCGAGCTTCGAACTCAGTGCTTAATGGATAGAAGTATGTATGTCGTCTACATTTCCCCCAGTTACCATCCTGGCTCACTCTCCGCGTTTTGTTTCCAAAGATTTTGTTTGTGCATTTGTACTGTGGAATCTTTTATTTACGACCTACTTTCCTACCCGATTTGTTTACACGCTCGATTGCTACCTCTTTCCGACTCTATTCCTGCTCATGCCCCGTGTCATTCGCAATTCAAGTTGAGCTCATGTCTTCCATATATGAGTTGTTGTGTGATCTATAAGCCTTTCGCTTTTCTCTTTTTATTTCCAATCCTTCCAACTATGTAACTGTTCAATATTCAAGATCGGGCAACCTCCAGCGAGTGTGCACTTATATGCATGCACATGCCATTGACCACAGGCTTTTCGTTGTGCTGGGAATCCAACGGCATTGTAATCTTATCACGATCATCGGGAGATTCACATCAAATGTGACCATGCGCCGTGCTGATTCCAAACGCCACAGATTAAAAGCAGCTGATAACCTTACATATGGATCTGGAGAATTCTGTCGCGAACAGACATGTCATATATCTGCTGTTATGTGCATGCAGCAACACCTCCAATGCTGCCTCCGACCTCGTGACTGTGTGGGCAACTCGTAACTCGCTTCTTGTCTCTACGATTCGACAACACATAACGTTATGTTAATGTTCACTTGCTTGTTGATATGACAGAGCTCTCTGAGCATGTGCAGGAAACAGCAGTTCTCTCTAGGCTTCCGAACTAGTGTTACATCATCTGCCAACGCGGCAAGTACATTTTTCGCCCGAAGACATGTTGAGGATTTCCATCTCCTCGTTCTTTTCCCAATACCCTCAGGGATGTCGTTCAGCGTTGTTTCTCTGCCGACTTCAACTTCTACCGAGTATCTTGAGGCATTGGCCGAGGTTAGCAATTTTGGCCTCACTGACATGGGATGCGCTGGCCAGGGGCCTTGGACTTATCGAATTCTTACCGAAACGTTATTGGACGAAGAACTAGCTCGCATGTCGGGGGCAAAAAGCTATCCTTGCGGCATCGACGTTGTATCCCTCCAACCCTGTCTCTCATATACATCTCGGTCGCAAGATCGGTATGTCATCCAAGAGTGGTATTTACCTGATGGAAAGTGGATTTTCAGCGCGGTGTTAGATGGTAAATATTTCATTCTCAAACACAGATAGATTGTGAAAGTGTGCAGGTCACCTCAACCACGCCACGGTTGACTTCGTCGCTCGAGAGCTGCCTGCTGTCGTCAAGGATGCCCTTTGTAATTCAGCTACTGAGGAGCTCCTTTTGGACCCAGGGCACGTTTCAAAATTATTGACATCTGCTATTCAAAAAGTAGACGATGGCATAACTTCTCGTTTCATGAACCTCCTCTCAAAGGCGGAACTGGAAGCTCCCAGCGTTCCATCCATACCGTTCCGAGATGCGGAAAACGAAGTTATTGCCCAGAGCTTAGGCGGGACAACAGTAATCCTCTGCCTGACGGATTCCAGAGGGAGGCTGTGGGTGGCTAATCTTGGAGGTGAGGTTCTTACTGCTTCGACCCCCTGATCTAATCGGCCCAGATTGTCGCGCAGGTGTGCCTCTGAGAAAAGTCTCCATGCTGATCGCACCGTTCTCATGTGTCTGATGCCAGTACTGGGCCATCGCCGTGGTGAAGCGTGGTCTGGCTTTCAAATCAATTCTGTCCACCATCTCAACGTCCCAGAAGAACTGTCACGCGTCACCCGCGATCATCCTGGTGAGCCCAATGTAACGAAGGATGGGCGTGTGCTTGGCTTTCTAGAGCCAACTAGGGGTGTGTGATCACCCTCCTGAATCTTTGACTCCGCGGTAATTAAAGTCAATTACAGCGGTGGGGGACACTTGGCTCAAGTTACCCGCCACATATGCCTCGCTCGTTCGCGAAAACACGAACCAATCCTGCATTTCTCCGAATCAACTTCATAGATACGCCGAGCGCATTCTGACTCCTCCATACGTTTCCAACATTCCGGAGGTTTACCATTTTGTGCCAGACCTGCCTTACTTTGTGCTACTCGGTTCGGACGGGTTTTTATCGACGGAGAGATATAACGGGATGGACGCCACAGAAGTAGTCGAACGTTGGATTAACATCTCGGGGCACGTTCTGGACTCGCGCAGAATGGAAACTGTGAATTGTGCGCTGTACCTACTGCGAGACATGCTTGGAGGCGATGACATCGACATGGTATCGCGGAATTTGACTGTAGAGATGGAAGAACGTTGGATGGACGATACGACTATCTTGATGCAGAAAGTGGGAAATGTATAGTCTTCGTAAATGACTTTTACAATGAACAACCACGATCACATATTTTCTTCGTAGGTATGTGACGCTGTATATCTGCCTTGAAGGCTACATGTGGGACACAAACGAGTGTATATCTCGGCCATCGGCCAGGTGACGCAGGCCTAGAAACACAATCATATGAGAGTGGCACAAGAAAAGGAAGGAAAACGTACAAATCCTAATGTTCTGATCTGCTTAAGCATCTCGAACGTGTTTCCATGAGAAATGTGAGCATAGGTCATGATATCGAATATTTGGTCGCGAACTGGCAAGCGTTCGAAGAGGTCCGCGCCGTCCATCATCGCCGAAGGCTGAGATCCTTCTTTCCCACTTGAACCGTCCACCAGGCTGCAGTACTTCTTGCGGCATGCATCGCGCGTGAGGTCGTCAGCCTGATAGAGATCCTCGCGTGGTAATACAATGAGAGAGAAGTTAGCTGATCCAGCGCACAGGTGATGGTATGAAGCCCATTCTCGCATTCTTGGGGAGAGCTTCGCGGCCTCTCCTCGTGACAGACAACGAAACACATCGGTATAAGCCTCAGGCGAGAGGCAGGATATCTCGCGGAGCTCTGGCATTAGCCCTTCCAGGAACGTAGAAAGTGTCTCGGTAAAGGCAACAGAATCCGGAAATTCTACTGCAATTAGGGACCTCAGCCGAATGATCATAAATTCGGGTAGCGGGGCAAAATCAAGACTACTCCACGGAGTATAACCAAGTGATCGGCCTGGATTATAAGAGTGAGAGAGCGATTGGCGGTAATCACGCTTTGGGGCAAAGGCGGGAAGAGATGACGCTGTGACTTGACTTATTGGCGGTAGCTCGGCTGTAAACCGACCTGTCTGGATGGTATGGGTTGTAGATGAAGTGGGGGACGATAGCATATTTCCTTGTTTGCGAATCAAGGGGGCGGATCCTATATTCTGGCCATAGAAATCAAATCTTTCCGGAAGATCTGAATGCGTCGGAGGAATGTCCATCCCAACCAACGGATACTGTTCGGAAGAGGACTGTGCATCAGAAGCCATTTTGCGCCTCTTCTTAGGCGTATAGTTGCATTCCGTTACATTGTCATCCTTGCAGTGGTTACACACTGGCAAATTTCGATCACACTATCAGGCACGAGTTGTGATTCCTCAAGTTTAAACACTTCGAAGGTAACACAAGACTAACCTTCAAATTGTTCAAGCGACAACGGTCGCATCTCGGTATACCTCGATGAGCCGGTGTCGGCAGTGGCGTATATTTACACTCTCTTCCAGTGGTCCAAGAGCAGTGATTACACGCAGGCAAAACACGGTCACACTGGTGAAAATGGGTCAGTCGGACTTAACGGTTGATGAGCAGCTTGGACGAACTTTAAGATTATTTAACCGACAATGGTCACACCTGGGTTTTCCCCGACGGCCAATCCAAAGCGACTGACGAGCCATATAAACCTTTGGATTGGGTATCCTGATCGTCAATTGTTCATCGTCGTTACTATCTCCCAATTCATCTCGGTGGTCTGACATCCTCTTGGAACAGATCTTTTATCTCGGACTTGAAGCTTTGGAAATATTTATTTCTTCTGAGAAGGAGAAAAAAAAATTGAACAGCGGCACAAACAGAAAGCGAGGCAGGCTTAAGTACTTACTGTATATTGAAAGACCAAAGCGGTCTTTTGTTGAAGCCGTGGCAGGCGGAGTTACGCCTCTCGTGAGTTGTTCCAGAATCAGAGGCGTAGAATGAAACACAATATGTTAGCCTCCAAGCACCCTTATAAATGCTTGTTTTTTCGAAGAGCGTCCCACGTCCCAGTTTCCGACGGGTTGCCTGCTGCTGAAAACGCTGTGAAAGAGGGATGACAACAGCGACTCGGAACCTGATCTTACTTACGACTCGAGATTGCCGTGACGTGACGAGTGACTTCCCTCGATCATCTGTAGTGACAAATTTAGACACAAAACTTGTCTCAGCGTTATCATCTCCTAACGACGGAACTTGTGTTGCGTGAACTATACTACTGCTAGATATAATGGAGGCATGGCTAGGACCGATGGCTATTGCCTCGTACCAGGAAACAATGGGGGAAGGCTCAGTGAGATCATGAACTGACCCTCATGGATGAGGCCGCAGCAAACAGCACTGGGTAGTACTTAGGCTTCAAGCACTCGAAAATATAAAGAAAGCCATTCGATAATCAAGAAAGTGAAACGTCGCTACTGGCTGCATACTTGGCAAACACAACATCAACATTGTTTCAGGCCACCAGCACCGTTATTCAACTCTTTCGTCGCAAGACTGCCTAATATGGTGAACGTAGTTCAACAAACAAGAACTGTCACCGGCGATACCCGGACAGAAAGTCAAACAAAAACAACAGTTATTACTAGTTACTACTACGACTGACAGTACTCAAGCATGGCTCAGCTGATCCTGAGTCTCGGAAGATATCAAAACTCGAGTGTAATTATGGCTGCACGAAAAGACAGTGACTGCAGGAATACCTTCCAACTGCGTCAAGTTGGCCACATAAAGTCAACGCAGGGATATACGGAGTTATTTTGGGTGCCCAAGGTGCGCCATGCATGTAATCAATTTTGGACAAATTTCATTACAATGATTGTCGTGTCCCAGGAACTTAGAGCCAGTGCTCCTACAAGGACTTCCGGCTGAAAGGGCCAGGAGTTACGCACTGTTGCTTCTCGGAATGAATTTCACATCACATGGGGAGAGTCAACAGCTTCTGAAATCCTGCAATGCTGAGTCTCCTGACTGAGGTTGCACGTTGGTTGTTCTACTTTAATCGCGTATGGGAGAAACTCCCGTAAGCTATTTAAACAAGACGGCCCTCATTGAGGGCCCAGGACTTTCGGTTCAAGTTATTGCAAAAGTCAGTCCTCCGCGCATGCATATCCTACAGATTATCTCTGCTTTCTTTTATTGGCAATGTATTGCTTGCACGCCTCTCGAAAGGCGTACTGTGGCTTTCTTTGATCCCGTTGCGGGAGGTGGCTCATTACTAGATAATGGTCAGTAACGTACAATAAACTCAAATTATCGCCTGATAAATACGATCTTTTCAACAGCTGGGAACGGACTAGGAGAACCTCTCAATGTTAGTGATAGTTCAAAAATTTCACATCTCTATTTCAAAGATGAATACCTAGGTCATTATATCTGGATTGAGCTCTTCAACCGTCCTCACGGATGCCGGAATTGTGAACTTTGCTCGGGCCATTGGCTTGTATGCTACACGAGCGTAACAGACAGAAGTACCCGCTAATAGAGTTTCAGTTCTACAGAATGCTTAGGAATTCACATCGGCGATCCTCAATTGGCTAACTTGGGCGACGGGAATGGCTTTGTCAACCAAACAGTACGCGGCCGATGTGACAGTGTATGAGCAGCGGTTTACTCCCTCATTTCATGTTTTAGATTGAACTTCGTCAGGATTACGGAAACCCAGATGCTGGCACTTGCCTGGAGAGCCTTATCGGCGGGAACCATTTTAGGTCCGTTTTTCTGCTCTTCATCATGCTCGCAGAAGCCGGCCTTGCGATTACCAACCTTCTCAGGGCTAACATGTTGTATCTCAGGGTATTCCGACAGAATGGCCCAGATGCCAACAGCGGGGCGCTCTTCCTAGCGTAAGGTTCAGCACATGTCAAGGTCATATCACAGCTCAAGTTTATCCCTAGTGTTTCACAGGAAGAGGTGCAACGATCTTTGCTTGAGTTCGACGTATGATGTCTGATTTCCCTTTTTGATGGCAATTCTAGAATTCCACTGAGAGCCACACAATCTCACCTAACGGTTATAACGTTGGTCAGTTTTGGAAATATTGATACCTGCAAATCTAGAAACTTCCCCAGGTCGCGATCTTTTAGTCTCCAACGCACTCGGAACAAAAAGCTTTAACGGAGTCACATATCTGACCTCCGCGCAGAATTTGACGGGTTTACTTGCTCCGGGGTCATCTGGGTAAGATTTCGACCCAGTCGTGAACCCCGACCTACTGATATTGAACTTTAGCGTCAATCACGGTAATTACAGCGTAGACCTCGTCACAAGGAGCTGATGTTCTTTGACAATCGACAGGCATTGCAACAGATGGCATTACAACTTTACTGACAGTTCTGATCCAATAGCTACCAACGACGAACAGTCATTGAATTGATGTCTGATGTACTACATATGTATTTTTGTCAATTACACTTCGTTGATTCATGCACTGTGTCGTATGATGGAATATTCAACTCATACTTATGCGTTTGTTACAGTTACAGTCCGAAAGAGCAATCAAGCGTATTGGTACATGCTGAGGCAACTACAGACTAGCTTCCATGTGCATGAGAATATCGGGGAAATGGTCTGCAAGTAAAGCGGACGACGAGGAGACGTCTTGATCATGATATTTACGCTTCGACTCTCTCCGCAATCGGAGGTACTCCACCTCAGCCTTTGTACGTCGTTGAATACGAGCAAGAACACAGTCGAGCTGTAGAAAGTTTGCAGCGTTGGTGGCAAACCGTTGATGTTTGCGACAGACGATGTGCTGGATACAAGGTCATTAACAGGGGAAATCAATAAGCACAAAGGGATTTTACCTCTTTAAAATTTTCGAACTTCATTCGACAACTCTCGCAGTACCCTGGCTTACTGCCCTCTTCTCTCTTCGGCAATTTGAGGGTATTCGTGCTTCTGCTCTTTCTTAGCATACGCTGTCTTTCGGGAATGACGGAAGGCGGTCCCATCGACGGAACCTTGTTCTCCTTATCTGCAGCAGCAGGCGGAAATTTACGGGATGTAACTATGTGCTTCATGCGTCCAGTGAGGGTGGGCATTTGTGACCTGCTCGTGTAGCCAGCAGTCGAGGTAGTCCCTGTGGTCGAAGTGATACCAACGCTGTTCCCTGAAGCCGCCATATACCCAGCGGTCCCCGAGACCGAGACAAGAAACCCAGAAGCGATGGCTGAGTCGAGGTTCTCGCAATCTGCGTCGGGATCCAACAGGCATTCATCATTGTATTTGTGAGGAAACGTTGCACGTCGATGGAGGTTGTTCATGGACGCAGATCGCCTCAGGTCTCCTGTCCGCTTGGCATGAATATTTGCCTCCGCCCGTCTCTTCATGATCTCCGCCTGCTGGATTCTACTGGTGTATTCCTTCCCTTCTGCCTTCTGCTCCCTTTCGGCCTTTTGAACCTTTTCCCACCGCCGTTTTTCCTTTTCGTCAAAAGCGATGAAGGGACCTCTTGACTGAGGATGGCAGTGTAGGATGGGCCACGGACTCTGTATCGTGCCTTCTCGTGCCTTGGGTATAGGATATTCATGTGCAGCAATGGTAGCAAGGTCTTCTCGGATGTCTTCAATGAGCACAAATCGACTTCCGCGGGAGAAGTATTTGAAGTCGTGTCGCTTCTGTGTAGGATCACGTTCTGTCGTTCCATTTCTTTGTTCATATTTCAATAGGCATTCTAGAGATTGTGTCGGCTTTTTAACAGCAGATAGGCGACTGGAGGTTGACGCAGTAGGAGGGTCGACAAGTCGTTGGAGGACACTCTGAAGTTTTGTGGTATTCCAGACCCTGTGATCGAGAGCGGCAGAGAGGCCAGCAGCGGTGCCACAGTCGGTTTCCTTGCTAGCCCTGTGGTGTCGATCAGAAGGATGCTGGAAACGTTTGCACTTTTTACACACCGGTTCTTGAGTTTAATTGGACTCTTGAGCATGGCTCCTGATTTCTGTGTGTTTTCCTTGCCACCGGCTTCCGCACGATTACTGATGAAATGGGTGACCGTCTTATCGAGGAATTTCACGATTTTCTGTACAAGCCATTATTTCAGTTGTTTCAGCATATGCAAGTCAGACCCACTCCTCCAAGCATCTCAATCATTTCTTCATGAGAGTCTTGCTCCTCGAGCGCAACGTTAAGCTCGTCAAAGTAGAATGTGAATGATGGGAAAGCTCGAGTGTACTTTTCTTTGAACTCGGCCTTCTGTTGTTCTCGCTCTATGTATTTACGATCCTTGGTCTTATCGCGTGTATTGATGGGAGGGTCGGTGGCCTTGACGCGTTTGGAAGTTTGAGAAGATACAGATAGGTCCACAAGCAGCTCCGGGGATCGAGGACGTTTGCTTCCGGAGACTGTTCTCTGTGGCTTGACAATAGTTGGGAGCTGGTGAGAGTGTCGACTTGTGAGGGGACGACGATTGAGGGTGGCCATGGTATATCAAGAAAGGTGGTGTGGTGTATAGGAAAGAGCAGGAGAGGAAATGAGGAGAGGAACGGCGAGGGGGAAACCTGCCCAACGAGGTGCTGATATAAGTACTAACTGACAGTCAACTTGAACTTCGTTCAAAGGACACGCTTGTCACGTTGATCAACATGTCACGCATCACGTATCATCAAGGCCACTTTTGCATAGTCCCTTTGTCTTCTGGTAACACAAACGATATACAATACCTATTCATTAGAACAGAAGGTAACAAATACTTCATCATTAGTACTACAGCCTGCACTGGCACTTCCGTCAAGCTCTGTTAAGCTCCAAGCTCGGCGTGAATTCTTCACCCATCGCGTACCACGTGATTCCGTCACATCACAGCTTGCCCTTTGCTTCCGCGTACTGGTAATAGAGCAACAAGGACTCTGGGTTCGATACAGCTCCACTAGGTGTCAATTTGCTTCCTGACACAATCTGCTTGACTGCAAACTCGATCTTCTTACCATTTCCTGTGTACTATAGGTTTGTAGTGGTAAGCGTGTTCTCATAATGCCAACATGCCAAGTACCCACTGGTATATCCTTCACTTCGAAGATGTCATTAGGAAGATGCCTAGGGGTCAGGCCATCTCTTATCCTTGCTCGTATGTCTTCCTTTAAGTCCTTCGAAAGTTTTTGGCCTGGTCGCATCTTCACAAAGAGTAGAATTCGCTCGTCTTCGTCCGTAGGTCGTCGCTGGCCGATACATAGAGTATCTTCGATGACAGACGAAAAGACTTCCAGTATCGAGTATATTTCACTCGACCCAAATCTTATCCCGCTGCGGTTCAGAATCCCATCGCTGGACAATACGAGTGGTTAAAACGCGCATTATATCTTTTTACCCTTGGCTTGAGCAGGGAAAACTAACCTTCGTCCAAGAATCATCATTCCTTTCGTTAGCGGATTGACAACCATATAGTCTCCTTGGCGCCATACACCTTGTACAATACGCTAAAGTTAGATCAATACAACAGCGTTGAATCAAAAGGCACAGTACCAGGGTAAGTATCGTAGTATGTTTTGCGAAAGATTTCACCAGACGTATCCCCCCATAGATAGGCAGGAACTGAGGGATGTGCCCTCGTCACCACCAGTTCACCAGCCTCGCCCGCGTGTTCGATATTGACGCCGGACAAATTGTACACTTCAACCTTCATTCCAAGCGCTTTACAGGGAAGTTCTGGGATATGATCAGCCTATACCCTACTTTGAGCTATGCACTTGTCTACCTCCTGCATACACAGGCTCACTCAAAGCACTCGTGACAACTATATAACGACAAATTAAAATCAGGGCAAAACCAAGTCAAGGAAGATGTCATAAATCGCTGTGCACTCACATGCTGAACATATATCCGTTGCTCCGCATCCTGTAAACACTCGGACCCTCCCTCCGAAGGCTTCATGTGTCCAGGTGTGCAGCGGTGGAGTCAGAACTGCTCCCCCAGATGCGACCGATCTCAACGCGTCAAAGGGTGCTAGTTCCACTGTGCAAGCAATTTTAGTTGATGGTGGTGTCACGGGGAACGGCAAGGATCCATACAAGGCAGAATATTTCTTGCGTGCATTTCAGCCAGAAAACGGGGGCTCACGCCGAGGACAGAGACCCTACAAAAGGACTCAGGAAAGCCCATTCTCCAGGAAATTGGAAAGCTTCCTCACCCCTGGTCATTTATCAAACGCAAGAATGAAGGAAGATCGGGATGAAGAGGGGATCCATCATAAAGAATTAACCGAGCGCCGCGTGCCAGGCCAGCGATCATAAGATTCCACATCATCCAACCCGTCTACGAGGCCATGAGAAAGAGCTGGAAAGATATGGTCCAACTAACCGTGGTATATTGCATAAGAGTGTCGTTCTCGCTAACACCGTAGCCAAACGTGATGTCCTTCATGGTTTGAATCAAAACTCCCTGATCGGAGAGATTCAAAACTCGAACGGAGGTGACCCACATAGACTTAATGCTTACCCCTGCTGTGTGTACAATGCATTTCGGTGCTCCCGTGGTCCCTGCAGAAGATCTCAGCCAAGAAAATATCACACGAGTACTTTGACTGACCGCTGGAGTAAAGAATCAAGAGCTCGTGGTCAAAGGGAAGCTGCTCAAAAGTAAGCTCTCGGCCATCATCGTGGTCGACGAATGCTGTTAGCGTTATACTACCATATGTCAGAACGGCCAGTGGGAACTGTAAGCGGACTGACGTCTGAGCCAGTCCTTTGGGTTGCATGATGTCACTGCCTGTGACGGTGCTGGGCAATAGAATGGCCAGCTTGAGGCCCTTGCTAACAAGATCCGATATGACCACTAAAATTTTGGGCAATAAGTCCATAGTCTTGCCGGCATAGATTACTTCGGTTTCGACGAAGAGAAGCTTAGGTTTGATTTGACGATACCTGTCAAGGATTCCCTGCTGAAATGTATCAGAGGATCGATGCAACTACACCCTTTAGACCTTACCGTCGAACCCATGTCTGGAGCTGTGCTGGAGTATATGCCACCTATGCTTGCCGTTGCTAACAGGAGAACGATGGCTGTGACCGAATTTGTAGCAATTGCTAAAGTTGAATGTAGATCTAAGTAGACTCTTGTTTCGCACGTAAATCGGTTACTTGCCTGCGACTCTGTCCCCTGGAAGCAGACCACAGGAACGCATCGCGGCCGCCATTTGACGAACTCTCTTCCGCAGATTCCGGAAAGTGATATGTTCAATTTCTTTTAGTTCTCCTGCCGTGGTACAGGCAACAGCATCATCGCTTCGACGAAGAATATTCTCGGCATAATTTAGTCGAGAACCTGGAAACCACTTCGGCGTCTCCTTGGATTGGCTTTGATCTACCACCTGGTGAGTCTATCAGGCTGGGGGAGCGGAGGTAGAGGGCCATGACAAACTCGGTGAGGGGGGATAGAGTATGTGATACCAAGGTACTGCCACAATTCAGTCCAGAACTCAAAGTCGTTGACTGAGTATCTATGAAGATCCTGGTAATTTTCTTCACGGGGGCGGCCATTGTAGTGAGCATTGGTACATAACTAGGAGAGCTGACGATACGCACCAAGGTGCAATGCAGGGTGCTGCCTATTGATAGCACGTCTGAACACCTCGACGTTGGTAGAAGCGGGGTTGATAGGTGTCCAGAGAAGGCGAGATTGCGAAAAGCGGTCGGTCATGGTAGGTCAGAAGAGGGAAATACAGTCAGTCTCCGACAGTTATACAGCAGGCAGTCGTCGTCCGCATCCATCTGATGAGGAAGCCCGAGGACCCTCTGATATATAGGCTGTCATGTGGTATGATAGGGTGAGCGGATATTGGATGTCCACCCATTCTTACGTGGGTTCAACAGTGCCCTCTTTGTTGTTGGGTGGGCGGTTATTATTGCAGAATAAAGTGAGAGCAACTTGCAAGTTTACAGAGTTCCTTGTTTGAGTTTCAACTTTCCACGTGGTATACGTAGCGGACACAAATTGTGATTTACCGCACTGTCTTTATACTCTACATCCTTGTTCTTCATGTCAACGTATGGCACGACGCGTCATGCCCCAGGCCCACCTGGTGCAGTTTCAAAGGAGCGCGTCACTGATTATCATACCACCCTGTTTCGCCGTCTGACCTGGGAGGGCACAGTCCCATTGGAAATTCGCGTTGACCCCAAAGAGCTTCCTGCAAACTCAGATCGCGGGCTCGAATGTTACTACATACAAGCCCCTCGTATCAGCTATCTGCCGCTATTAATGCCAGAAATTCGGCGATTCCTGATGGACGTGGTGTTTGACGAAGCAGCTGCTAAAGTGCTTAAAGAGGAGGACTGGTGGTTTGAAAGCGCCGAGGGAACGTTGCTGAAGTGGTGAGGCTCCAGCGTCCTCGAACTCTTCAAGGCTGTGATCCTCACCAATATCCTCGATAGGCACTGGTCGATTGGGCTAATCTACGACAACCACACCATTTCCACTTCGGTTCGGCCCTCCTCATCTCAGGCCCAACCTGCTCCAATGCGGCTTGTGCTCCATCTCGCTTCTCCTCCAACAGAGAAGCTCTTACAATCTCCCAGTGCGGAGGCTTGCAAGCTGTCATTCATGGGGCAGTTGAAGGAGGCGGATTTCATTCGATGGGGGAACACCAAACGGATGACTGGTTTGAGGAAGGCGGACCAGGACGGTATATGGGAAGGTATTCGAGATCGTATGTGCATTTTCTTTGTTCACAACCTGTGATTTGAACTGTCTATCCAGACAACTTTGACCATTACTGGCGTGTGGCGTCGAAGGTCACACCGACCGCAGGAACGGCTCGTTCTCAATCACCCGTACCAACGACCGTCTCCCTACATACTCGGCCCCCGTCTGCAGATCCTGCAGGACCGCCCGAACGAGATGGAGCATACAATGTGCGAAGCGTCCCTGTGAGAATATACCTTCCAGACGGACCTGTCCTTCAAGACTTGGTTCCTCCACTGCAAGAAGACGGTGAGTCATAAGTCCCTTCATATATGGATGTGTTGCTGACGAGGAGCTTAGGTTCAGCAAATACACTTGCGCGTTACCTTACAACTCATATACCTCTCCTTTTCCCACCCCATTCCCGTCCTTCCACCCCCACTCACAGTGATCGAAGTATCGCAGAGCCACACACTGCTGACCTGGCGTACGCATTGATACAAGGTGTACACTCACCACCTGAAGCAGAGATGGCTTGGCTTGGAGCTTGCATGGCAGGCGCGGATGGCTGGCTTAATATTTGCATTGGAATTTCTAGTTAGATATTTGGAATTAGTGGTATACCCCTTCCACGAGTAGCTATATTACATAAGGAATGTAGTATGACAGTACAAGCTGACAACCCGTGCCTTCGGCACTGGACTCGCGCGCTTGCCAGTGCCTCCAGCACTTGGTTGTAAGCTTGTTGGGGGCAAGCCCCCAAACCCCCAGTTGTGCTTCGCGCAACAACTGAGTGCAGGCATGACACTCACTTCATGAGGTCATGCCTTTTGTAGTTCAACTCATGCTTAGTGCAGGTCAGTCACTCACTTCGTGACTGACTGACCTTTTGTAGTAGTTGTGCTTTCTGCAATGGCTAAGTGCAGGCATGACACTCACTTCATGAGGTCATGCCTTTTGTAGTTCAACTCATGCTTAGTTGTATTTCATTAATTACAATTATAACATACACTATCTAATCACTGTAAACAAAACACAATCAGTTGTCTTTTATCTTATCAAATATTAAATCTTACATTTCTAAACCACTCAATATTTCCTGATATACTATATTCCCAGTCCTCTGTCTTTCATTCTGTGCTAAAAGTAGCACTTTGATGTCATTTGCAGATGTACACATGAAAGTGGAGGACTTTACACTCCCCCCCCTTTTCCACTCGGAGTCCAGTGGACTCCGGTCGGACTGGGTGGACTCCGGTCGGACTGGGTGGACTCCAGTGGAGTCTGAGTGGACTCCGACTGGATTTTGACCCCAGCCAAATCTCTGATTTTGGCTGGTCCAGCCCATTGTCCAGGTGGAGTCCACCGGACATCCACTGGACTCTGTCCAGTCCACTGAAAGTCCACAGACTGTGAGTGGACTTTGCTCCGAGTGGAGTCCAGTGGACTCCAATGGACTGGC
>JABCKT010000246.1:0-27102 GCA_018858115.1 Tephrocybe rancida
GCCACCTTCAACCACTGATTCATGCACCCCCCCAGAACTCAGCTTGGTCACAGAGCAAGTGACATGAGCACCATGAGAATGGGGAGACTAGGTGAGTCTCAGTGTCATTCAGACACATGTTATCACCTGACTGAGGAGACAGGTAGACCATCCTGGTTCAACCACATTCACATCTGTTTTGCCATTTTAGTAAGTCTCTTTGTCAACATTGATGCCGCAATACTGACATATCTCTCCTGACTCCTCCAGAAGATTGGAAGACTGCCCCTGTTAGTCTGCTTCTGCTCACATTAATGTCACAACACTGACTCATCCCTCAAGACTTAACATAGACCAGCTGCACAGCCTACTGATGACATCTGGAAGAATGGGTAGGCAGCCTGCGGTCTTTGGAGCTATTGGCAGCTGGTGAGGTAATGGCACGGCATTGTGTTTGGTACTTTTGTAGCACTAGAATGTATCTCAGTAACATAATATATCATTGTTTCCATTTCCAAGATAGATCAAAAGATGAGTGAAAGACGAGAATCCGTCTTTCTCAAGCCAGTTTCTGTCTTTCCAAGACTCAAACACATCTTTCCAGGAAAGGTACACTACTTTAGAAAGATCACATGTCTTTGCCCAAGACACACATATTTGTGTCTTTGACATCTTTGACATCTTTCCAAAGACATCAAAGACAGACTAGTCATTTTCCTGATGCACCACAATGACAGGGGCTTCCCCTGCTCAGGGGGGTTCTCCTGTGGAGGCCTAGCTGAATGGGTGTTTCAATAACTGCAGGGGATATATTGACAGTTCTGGCCTCCACAACACTCGAGGGGCGAGTCATCTGTAGCATATGGAGTATGCAACTTGATGTATGTAGCACGGGACCTGGTTGTTCATTTGTGATCTACCTACCTACCAGACAAGTGAACAGTAAAAAAGAGAGGGAAAAAATCAAGGACTCGTAAACGCCATGCAAATGGCCCACAATACCAAGTTCTGTTTGAGAGTCTTCTCCTGGTTCAGCATGATGGACGCCATCATTATTTCAAGTGACGGTACGTCTCCAGCCGTTGTTCCCTCCTTGGAACCATTAGCAATATTATTTGTTAACATTCTTCCTTGAGCTGAAGTGTTCCGTGTCCTGTGTTGCAGAACGTGGGTAGATACAGTGCGCTACTGGAATCTAGGCAAATTGTGATGTAACATAGTGAGGTAAGCATCCTGAGACCGTCATGTTCATTCATACTGAGAGCTGCTTACATCGGCGGTGGGCCCAGTCCAATCCCAGCAAACTTCGTATACCCATGGCCTTGAGCCTGGTTGAGGTTGCCAGGGTGCTGCTGGTGCATGGTGAACACTGGATCCTGCACACCTCCACGGAAACTGGCAGAACCCGAACTAGGTCAGTGGTCATTGCGCAAAGGAGTTGACTTCGCCGTTCTTACTGTATGGGCTCCTCCGAATTCTGACTTGAAAAGGAGGGAATGTCAGAGAAGCCACCCGAGCCGTTCTTGCCTTGCCCGTGCCACTGGGGGTTCCCACTAGGTCCGTTGTATGAGTTATCATGAGGAGCTTGCCAGTTGAACATGGTAATCGACAGAGAAGAAGTTTTCATGACTGTAAACACTTAGCTCGTGCAATTTGAATGGGTTTTGAAGCGAAGCTGAATTGTATCCCGATTGTAGGAGCCCCATGAAACAAGGAATAACCGCTTGTCGGTCAACTAAAGGTTAATTTACGTGTTTCCGTCCCAGCATCTCAACTCTTGTGGCCATCTTCGTGCTGCCCAGTCAGTTGTGCACTGGCAAAACTATCCTCATCTAAACAGGGCCTGTACACCTGAGCTACGTACACTTACACAGAACCGAATTGTCTAGGTCTGCTTAGGTCTGTCTTCCCGGCTAAACAAACCCTATTTATAGCATCTGTAATGGACCGAACCACAGCCAACCAGACCCTACGGCTAAGTGACGATCCAGACTCTGTTTAGCCAGCTAACCCGATCTGTCCCGAATCGAACAGGACTTAGACAGACCCTCTGATAGGTGACCCTTAAACGTAGTGATAGAATGTCAAATATCTCAGTATCGATCATCAAATACCAGGCGCCAAAGAATATTCCATAATGACTGTACGATTCCCTCCCATCGTATCTCTTTCACTCTAAATTCCCTGATTCTCGTCATTTTTAGACCCTCAATCTAATGCCACTCCTGAGATAGTACATGGCAGCCAACTTGAAATAGCACGTCGGTATCCTGGCAGTAAGTAGTACGTGTCCGTGTTCTTCCTTTTAGACTTTAACTTCTTCGACTTTCGTTTCATTCAGGCCCTCGAAGCGAAGTGCGAAACCAGCACGCTCGACCCAGAATAAAGTATGTATAACTCCATTCACGTGTAAGCGATTTCATACCGATGCTAAATATTGTTTTGCAGTTTTCTTTCTTTCTTTATACAAAGATCGAACGACCTCCTCACGATCAACCTCATCGGATTGAAGCACCCAAGTCCTACTTGATACCCCGGGTACGTTTGAATTGTGTGGGTTGTCGAGCGAGGTTTGGAATTGGGTTTTGGCAGGGGTTTTGGCGGGAGATTTTCGAGATTGGTTTTTCGTTTCGGGTGAAGGTAGCATAGTTGGATGGAGTTTTGGATGGATATGGGCTCGGAGGGGACCCCTGCGTGTCCTCCGATGTCGTTGAGCCCATCGGCACCGTGCTTCTTGAGGTCGACGGTCCCGTCGCCCCGCATTTGAAAGAGTTGTTTTGACTTCATTTTTGGTCTGATTCTTGGGGGAGTTGGTGCTCTTGGATGTGCAGGGTATCCCACTGAAGAAGATTGTGTCGATGTGTGAGGTTAACTAGGTCGTTTTCAAGTTGGGATTTGGGGGGATTGGTGGGAGTCATGTTCGAAGTGGTCTCTTGAGAGAACGTGGGGTTTGTGGGTTGGATTTGTGGTGGATATGGGTCTAGGATGACTTCCTCGAGCCTCTCCGAGCGCCGTTCCTGCTCGCTCTCGTCTGCGAAGCTGCGGGGATCGTGTTGTTCGGGATTGTCATATCTTCTTTTTCGTTTCATTTACGTTTTCGAACATCGTGCTTAACTCTTTCTCCCCTCTAATCTTCAAATACTGGGGCGACCCCTCCGCCCTCTCCAACGGGTACATAACCTGGAAAGTCGACGGCACCCAATCGCACCGTTTGGGCGCCTCCGCCATCGGGTCAGACCAGGCCCCACAGGCTCTGGCGTCAGGCGGTGTCTCATTCCTGTGGAGCCCGCGAGCATCATCCTCAACCTCGGTGTGTCGCCAAACTAGGTGCGACAAATGTGGGGTGCAGTCCGAAGGATTTCCCAATGAAGGACTATATTGGTAATCATATGTATGTGTATACGAGTGAGTCTTTCGAGTTCGGTGTGGTGTTGACTAGGTACTGATGTTCTCAGCAAATGTGAACACAACAACGTGGAATCGGGCGAAGCCGAAGAACAGCCTCGTGCCCTGTATGTACCTCCTCTTTAGTTCCCTCTTCTCCCCCTCGCTGTCGCTGTTCGCAGTACAATGGCTGCTAGCCGATCCTTCACCGACGAACTCCATCTTGAACAACTTTGCATACATGTATCTCTTAGCCGCACCCCCCCCCCCCCCTACCCCCCATTACACCCAAAAATTTGCAGCTTTTTATGTTGCTTGCATCATCTGGATCCAAACATTTGGGGACTCTGCTCTTTAAATAATCTTCCTCCTTCACGCCCTGTCTTTTAATCGCCCTCGCTTTACTACCTACCTGCCCGTCTTTTACTTTAGTGCTACACTATATCACTTCGCCCCGCACGCGCAGTGTAATACCTCACTCACATAACAAGACCATAGCACAATATCGATCGATTCCATGTCTGATTTGATTTGCTTTCGCGCCTGCGTTATATACTCATTACTCATTCGACATATCATATGAATGCATATGTTATAGATTTGAATATCTATTCCTTCTCATTAAACCTTCTTTCTCATGTACTTTTTCACAAGGATAGATGCATCCCTTCCCATCCACCCTCCCCCATTGATACTTCTCGAACTTGACTCCGCACATACGCAGACACGTCCCACCTGCCTCTCGCTTATAATACCTCGCTCCTTTAGACGCTGCAGCCGCATCCATGTCCGATCTCAATCTCATCCGTCCGTCACGATATATCCACCACCACACCACAGACCCACCGCAGATACGCATGCAGCACCCAGGCTTTGCCTCACGACTGACTCTCTCAATATCTTTCTCTATCTCGCGCTCGCTTGAATTCTCTCAAGTAGTGTATTTCCGCGTTCATTTTCGTAGTTCACAACAAATCTGTGAATTTGAATGAATGATCACTGTTGCTACGCACGCGGAGTTACGTCCTCGTTGCAAGTTGACCAATATTGCAATTAATACAGGCAGTACATTTCTAGGCAAAGAGTGCAAATTGTAGAAGGGTTAGCAAGTGGCGATTCAAAAGGCCGGTACCGGTACAAGACCAAACCGCCTTATATCACAACCGTTTCAAGAGCTGAAATCGCCGCTCGCTCTTGCTCAAGAGATTTCAAATACCGAGCCTTTTGACAAGTGTTAAATATGGCGGTACTCGCTGGCCTATCCCCCAAGCCTCCCCTCCGTCCCCACCTCCAAACTCACACGCGTCACCTCGTTCGCGAACAACTTCAGCTGCGATGCCATCGAGTTCACGGTGAGCTTCAGCTCCAGCATTTCGCCTTGCATGTCGACGTTGACCTGCTTCTCAAGGTCGCTGAGCGCGATAGCTTTTGGTCGCCTCTGAGATGGAGCGTACCTGGTCCGTCAAGTTCGAGGCCATGTTCTACGGAGGGAGACGTTAGCGAGATTGACGGACAGGAGCACAAGTCGAACGAACCTCAGACTCGAGCTGCCGAAAGAAACACTCACGTTGACGTTCCTCGTCAAGTCTGCCCATGCGCCCTGCACACCCTCAACAGGCCGAACAAGAGTGAGATTTGGAACGTGCACGATAGGTACGAAAAAACACGGGCGATGAAGGGCACAAGTACGAATGGGGTCATGCCCCAAAGAAAAGAAAGAAAAGAAAAGAAAGTAAGGAAAGCGAACGAGCAAAGCAAGGCAACAGGGCATGGTGGGTACGAAGAGAGGAGGAAAAACGAACACCCAGCCTTCAAACTGCTCATCTCCCCCCTCTCCACACTAATCTCGATCGTCTGGGTCAGGTCCCCGGGGGCGACAGCGGTGGTTACGTTCGTGATGGAGCGCACCTGGTCCGTCAGGGACGAGCACATCTGGTTGACCTGCGGAAAAAGACATTAGCACTGGGTTCATGGACATGGGTGACGAAAGGACGCATAGGGAGGTGAGGTAAGTTGTGAAGAGAGAGACACGAAGAAAGAGAGCAGGTAGGGGGGGCGGCAAAGACAAGTACAGGGTATTCAAAGCCACGTCGAAGGGGAGAATGGAATGAAAGGGAAAAAAGAACCAAGTTGAACGAATACCCACCTGACGGCCACTCCATCGACAGTATTCTTCAAGTCCAAAATCTCTCCCTGAGCATCGACCTCGAGTTGTTTGGAGAGGTTGCCGAAGTGCGACGGCTTTCACGACATTTGCAATAGAGCGAACTTGTGATGTGAGATTTGTCGCGAGTTTGTTGACTACGCCGGTGAGTTCACGCCAGGTGCCTTCAACGTCGAGTATGAGTGCCTGTCCTCCGAGTTTTCTGTGAACAACATGAGCAAAGAAAAGAAATTGGGAGATAGACGACATACCTTTCTGTTCCGACTTCCTGGAGACACGAGTAACCTCTTTCGCGAAGTTTGTCGACCATAGTGGTGATGACGTCCTTCAACTACACCATCACAACCCCCTGCACGGGCACCGTAATCTTCTGGCTCAAGTCCCCTCATGCAACCACATTACACACCCTCGCGACGTCATGTCCCTGGTCCTTTAGCAGCCGGAGCTCCTGGGCCTGTTCCTGGAGGGGGGTATACGCAGCGCGGAGAAAGTCGAGCTCCTTGTCTGTTGACGTGAACTTGGGGAGTTTCGGCGGGGGGTGTGAGGGGCGTAAGTGTGAGGGGTGCGGGGTTGTGGGAAGTAGAGGGAGAGGGTCATCTGCATGTGGAGCAGGGGATGCTGGCGAGGAGAACGTCTGCGGGCTGCGAGTGTGGGAATTAGTGATGATATTATTATAATTCTTTGAGAGAAACGCACTCAAGCGGTATCAACTGCTTTCTCTGCACGCCTCACATGGTCCATGAGCGCACCGAGCCCTCGGAGAATAGCAGCAGCGGTCCCATCGTCGTTCACGATGTCCAATCCAATATTCAAGTCCAGCGGGATCTTGAATATATTCGGGGGAGGACTGGGATCTGTGATTATCACTGTCGTCATTCGACACAGCGGGCGAGCGGAGAGGAAGGGGGGTTTGGGAAGGTTTAGGAGGAAAGAGGTGACCATCTTGTAAGTGACAAAGGTTCAGATTAATCAATCAATTTTGATGGACCTTGACAGCAAACAAACGGCCGTACAATACCGTTGACTAACACTGTCAATGTCGGCTCCTCTTCAAATGGCAAAGATCTCTCCTATAGTGGAATCTACCCTCCATCCACTTGTCGATGTCTATGCACATCCTGTCGACAGGTGTTATTACTATGACTCAAGGGTGGTAGGTAAACGAATGGCTTTGGACCTTGCTGGTACGTCGGCAGTCTTGATGTCGTGAACACCCTTCGAAATCGCACTTACTTCCCATACTGGATGCCCGCGAACGACTAATTGAATTCTGACTCACCCCACCTCCACCGTCCTCGCATCCTACTTTCCTTCAGGTGGCTGGTGGAGCCGGCGGCGTGGGGGATGGGCATCCTCGAAGGACAATAATCTCGACGTGGGGTCCCTTCAGTAACTCCAGGGAATCATTTCGAACGTACTCCCCATGTAGAATTTTAACCTTCTCAATTGCACTGCAGGCACCACGGAACCTCCTTCGCCTGTGATTAGCTGCTGAACTCGTCCGCGGTGAAGGAGGGGGGAAAGGGGGAAGATGCATGAAACGGGGAGGATGGAGGAGACAGAGGATGAGGATGGACCTGAGGGGGGGTTATCGTAGATTCGAACCCACACGTCTTCATTGGTGGTATGTGCTCACTTATCTGGCCTCAGCGTGCCTCGACTGACACCATATCCTGGTCCAGCCCATGTCTCTTTGAGGCTTTTATTCCCTGCTAGCGTCACCTAGACTCATAACCATTCCCCTCCATGAGGAGAATCCTCGAAGATTCTCCTCATGGAGGGAACGGTCACCGGTCTAAGCGTCACCTACCCCGCGAGAATGCCACTGCATAGCGGGATCGAAAGTGGGGCTGCACAAAGTCACAGGCCTACTCATAGTATGTACATTGTTTCCCACCTCATGTTTTCACCCTGAGTCGACTCAACACCCAGGTGCTATGTTGCTTTGTCTCCTTCCGGCGCCGGACCCTCCCACTTTCTTGCAGCGGCAGTGACGGCGGAGTGCCAGATGGGTGGTATCCTTACCAAGCCCAACGTAGGGGTAAGTTTTCCCAGTCGCTCGGAACGTGCCCCAACCTCACGCCCCATCCAGTTGTTTTCACCAGTCAAGCCCCCAACACAGGTCTCGCGATCCAAGTCGGGTTGCCGACTCCGTGGTTTGTGGTTGACCGTTGAAGTTGGTTCGCGGGATGGATGAGGAGGAAGTGGTGCGTGACTCAGGAGGAATGAGGAGGGTGGCTTAGCGCCAGTCAGTGTAGGTTTGAACCCGCGACTGGTATGTCTATATCTTGTCTCGAACACCTCTCGAACTAATTTCCCACATAGGTTTATTATTGCTAGCCACTCACGACACCCTGAATAAACCTCCTTTTGGTTCTCGAGGTTGAGCTCACCCCACAGCCGTCTGCATGGACTCGTATTACACTGTCCTTGAGGCGGCACCAATGGTCGAGAATGGTTGACGAGTTCGATGTGAATCTGCAGTCACCCCAGACAGGTCTCGAACTCTCTATCCAGTCCAAAGTCGAGACTCCCTGTCGAAATTTCTCCGCGAGGTGGTGTGGTGAGAGGGTAGAGACGCATGAATCACCACGGAAAAAGGGAGGAAGGTAGACTTTCGGGGAAGTTGGTGTACATTCGAACCCTCGCGAGTTCGTTTGTGGTATGTTCTTATTATGTCTCAAGCCCCCTCCACTAATATCTGTATCAGGAACATAGCTCCCTAGTGGCTCGTCTCTGCCTATAGCGAGCATGTTATTTGATGAGTGAGAGGCGGCGGGGGCGAATGTGGGAGGTACTGACTCAAAACTCGTAAATTCGTTTGTGGTCTGTCTATATCGTTCCTCACCTCGCGTTTTTCCTTCGAGCTGACCCTACACTTTTGCGCAGCTTCAACTTGACCTTCCAAACGTGGTTTTTGGCCCTCTGGAGTCGAACTCGCCCCACAGCAGGCGCCGTCGTGCACGCACCTCGCACTTTCTTCGAGGCAGCACATGTGGGGCGAGTGGCATGGCGCACGGTTAACGAACTCGACGTAGGTCCTCCCCATTCATTCCAGAAATATGTCTCGAACTCACTCATGCAGAATTACGCTCATTCCTGGCCGCATTGCACATCTCGCGATGGAGGCTCGAAGTGAAGCTCCTTCATTTGTGGGCTGTCGTCGAAACGTGTTCACTAGATGGAGCAATGATGGGGGAGTCGTGGAAAGGAGAGAAGAGGCCGGAACGGGTAAGCTGCATGGGTTCGAATCCTCGGGAGTTCGTTCATGGTACGTATGTTTTCATTTTATCTCCGCCCGCCTAATAGACTGACTTCGTATCTATAACAACCCTGTCTCTTTCTGGTTCTCTCTACAGCAGGCTAGTTTTAAGTTTAAGAGTGAGGGGTAGCGGGAGCGAGGCCGAGCCATACGGCCTTGCAATTGTCGTTGTTTCTCATCTGTACTCTCGCCTCGAGCTGACTCTACACCCAGTAATCCTGCCTTTCATGGTGCTTCGCCGCTTCTGTATGTTGATTAGCCCCGTCACCTCTCCTCCAATATCCTTAGTCGCTACCATCTCGTGACGAGAGGGCTCGCTTCCCCCAACTCCAGCTATCGTGCCTAACCACTGGGGCTGACGTCTGAGGGTCGTGCAGCGCTACATAGTCGTTCAGCCCGCACGTTACCCCGGCATCCCTTCGATATCGAATTTCGTCTACAGTACCGGGACCTCTGTAGACTTGAAGCTGCGGCCTTGTTCATGGTATGTTCAGCTTCATGTCTCGGAGCCCCTCGAACTCACTTCCTATCCAGGGGTTCGCGTTTCTGAATTGTATCACAAGCATACAAGTGGCAGGCAGCGGTGGTTAAAGCGGCGGGGGTTTAGGGTTTAGTAGTACGTCCGTCATCTCTCAACCAAGGAGGGCACTCAAGCTAACTTTTATCAAGGAATTAAGCAGGTCATTACACGTCGTCGCCTCTTGTCCCATCCTCCACCCTCCCGCTCACCTCAACGGCACGAGCCGACGCACATCCCGTATGACCTTCGATCTGACTTAGGAAGGTTGTATTTATATATAGAACTTGCGATTTCTATATTTTAGTACTTAGCAAATACAATCAAGTTTCAATCCGAAAAGGTATAATGCAAGTTTGAATAGGCATCACAAATAAGAGTGGCAATATCCAGTATGACGTTGAACAGAAAGACATTCGGGGAAAGGTGCTACGCGGTTGAAGTTGCGTTTTGTAAATCGACTGAGTCAAAAGAGCGGAGACGACGGCCACAAGTAAGGGGTGAGTCATAACTCCTACAGGGGCCTCCGATAATTCTCAACGGAGAGATATAAGCTGCTGCCGTTCACCCACTTTGACATACTAACAAGCAGCCACATACACAACGCTCAGGGATCTGCACGGATGGAATGGCCAGTTGACCTCCCAATATGTGGCCCCCCACACGACGCTCAGGGATCCTCACAGATAAGACAGGCAGGTCCAATTCGCATATCTATAAAGTGACGGCTCATGCAAACACTTCCAGAAGTTAGGCCTCACAAAATGCACGCGCATTGTATGGCGAGTGTAGCGGCAAATGGACACCTCCACCTTGTAGAGCACGTTATGACGATCCGGACAGTATATATATATAGTTTGACGTGAAACCCTTCTTGGAGCGTGAGAAAAATGAGGGAAGATTAGGCCCGGATTTGGCAAGGATTTGGCACTCACATATAAATCCACTTCAGAAAAACAATTTCTGGGGTCAAACAGTTGTTACCATGCAATAGCGCATGCTTAAACCATGCCGCGCGTATAGGAATTATGAAAATTGAACGGCTTCAAGTTGTGCGAAAGAGGATTTATGTGTTTTTGTATCTGAAAACAGAAAGTATTTAATTTCCGTG
Organism: Tephrocybe rancida; assembly: GCA_018858115.1. Classification (NCBI taxonomy): domain Eukaryota; kingdom Fungi; phylum Basidiomycota; class Agaricomycetes; order Agaricales; family Lyophyllaceae; genus Tephrocybe; species Tephrocybe rancida. The sequence goes on from JABCKT010000246.1 coordinate 10,418, forward strand.
TATAGACAGTTTCTCCCGTCAAACGCACAACGCCATCGTGTTCAGCGTGTTGAGGACGTCCTGGCAGTATATAATGTATAATATTGTAACAGTTGGACCCTGCGTAAAATAGCGCTCGGCCAAGGTTGTATACATTCCGGAGATATCCGGCAATTGCCGAAATTCGATCAATCTCGTATCAAGATAATCCTTTCGTGTTCTCCTCCTTCATCCCTCCGTCCTTCACCGTCCTAGGGTGCCTCTCGCACTCTGGGACGCATTCTTTATGCTCTATACACCCCCAGGACGTGCCACCGCCCGTTTTGGCGGGTTTCAACCGTTGGACGGCGCGCAATCGCACACGAAATGTTTTGGGGGAGGGCGGCATCGTTTCGAGGGCAGGACAGGAGACCCGGGCAGCGGGACACCTGTAAGGTGCGTGGCTACATGCCACACACCTCCACCGAAGTTCTGACGGCCTAATCAACCATTCAGGGTTAGGGGGCGGCTGGCGAATGCAGCCGCCAAATGAATACATCAAGTTTGAATTTTCAAACTTGATTCTTCTCGTCCACCTCCCACCCCCTTGTTGGGTGCCTCTGGCACCCTAGGGCCGGCCTTCCTTCGAGGTGAGGCAGGAGGCCCATGTGGTCGAGAGACTTAGCTTACCCAGAAAATCTTGCCCTCTCTCTCCGTCGCATCAGTTATTGTGCGTTTGCTAACTCCCTTCATCTTGCAGCGCCCAATTCGGGCTATTCTGCCATTGTTACGCTGACTGCACTCCGTATGTTTTTATCTACAGATTTTCCATTCCGTCGCCCAAGTCCAGACTCCAAGAGTCTTTCAGTCTGAAGAAGAATCTATTCGGAGTGATGGACAGGTCTGGATTTACCCATATACGGCTAGGCTTCCTTTCCGTTTACTCTTACCTTACTTATGTTTTCGCTCTTTCTCCTTCTCCTAGGGTCTCACGGAAGCCGGTCAAGAGGGTGTCTTTGACGAATGGATGGTAGGGTGAGGCTCGCGGCACCTGGGCTCGTAAAGCTGCGTCTGGACGGGGGACCATTCCGCACCCCACAGCCGCCGCCGAGCTCCTTCCGAAGAGCCATCCGATCGACTGGCCATGTGTGTACCTGGGCTGCCGACAACTCCTTTGAGCACCTAATCCCGCGGCCGTAAACCTTCATTGTCTCTAAATCTGTATGCACCCCAAGTAAATCCTTTCTTCTTACTTCCTTCCCCAATACTTCGACTTTTCACATGCTTTTTCCCTACCCCATCGCAGTTGTATGAGCCACGGATGCGAGAGAACGCGGGCCGTGTGTCTATTTTTAGTTTTTTTCGTGTTGTATTTGGTGAACGTCATCCGAATGACGAATTTTTATCTTCTTGACTCCGTACTTCCACTTTCCCTCTGAGATTTCGAGCGGCGTACGCGCCCAAAGACTCTAATCTGAAGTGCGCGTCTCTATTTCTCCCTGTTCTACTGACTATAGAAAACGACGTGCGCGTCGAGATCTCGCTCCGCCACCATCTGAACCGACTCCCGGGTCCATCGCCAGCACTAATCACCTCATGGTGATTTCGAACTTTTACGCTAAGTCCTGAACCCTTTCCCCTCATTCCGTTACCTCTCCATCTTCGCACTCCTGCTTCGAATTCCATCCCGTTTTGTCCCTCGCGACGAGTTACGCTCAGCGTTGTACTGAGGACGACGATCGAGTACAATCTGATTCCCGCGTGGACGGGTTTCTCTTCCTCACCTGGCTGGTACGTATGGAAAGCCGGAGCACTATGCTTCGGAATTCGAAATTGGTCAGTCTGCCGGTATGTCGGAGCTGAAATCACTATTGATTGACAATTGCACTGTATATCAATTCCAAGGAGCGAGCAGCCTATCTGCAGATCACCGATCCCTGTATGTGTGTTCACACTTGTATTGGAGATATCAACCTCAGATTTGGTAGCTGAATATACAGTGATCGCCGTGCCGCAGCTGTATGACCGGGGCTATCAATAAAGCAAGATTGCCGGGCTAGGTCGTGCTACCACCATCGTATGTGCAGATCGTCGAACCCCGCATGTGTGATTACTCAGATCGTCGAATCCTCCATGTGTGATTACTGGGGTATTGGAGACCATCGCTAGCACAGGCAACATCATCACATGTGCAGATTGTCGAACCCCGCATGCGTGATTACTCGGGTGTTGGAGACATCAAAATGTAGAAGTTAGTGTGGCTCAGCATATAATGCTCGCCGTGCCACAGCTGGCCCTTAGTTGCCCCGTCGTGTAGAGGACATGCACACGGTCTGGGCCTTAGGGATTAGTACATACAATGTGTGTGGCGCTAGATGCTTTTTGCATATAAATAAGACACCTGTACAAGAATGAATTGCCTGCTTGTATATATAGTACGCGATTGGAGAGGAGGTTCTAACGATGCCAGAAATATATATGTAGTGAATATTTGAAAGCAGGAAATATTTAATACCCATCGGTAGAGAGTTTTTCGGGTCAAACGGACATTACCGTCGTACTCGTCGTAACAAGGACGTCCTGGTAGTATATAGATTATAATATCTTAATGGTTGGATGTTGCGCAACTTCACGCTCGATGATTTTGTATACACCGGCAATTGCCGAGCGTCGATCAATCTGTTATCGAGATGATTGATTCCTGTCTTCCTCCACCATCCCCTCCCTCCTCCACCGTCGTAGAGTGCGCCCGGCACTCTGAGACTTCTCAAATCACTTCTCTACCTTCACGGGACCTGCCACCACCCCTTTTTAGCGGGTTTCGACGCCTCCACGGCATGCAGTCACGCACGAGGAGTTTCAGCAGGGAGGGCGTCGATTCGAGGGAAGGATAGGAGGCCCGGGCAGCGGGACACCTGTGAGGCTACATGCCACACACTTCCACTGACGTTCTGATATCATCTTTGCCCCCCCCCCCCTCAGCGTTCACAGCCCGGAGCCGTGGTGTCACCAAGGGCACCCCTCCCCCCCACTGGCCATGGAGGAATCGCAACGGGCCTCCGGGCCATCCCAGGGTCCCAGGACGCCGCGCTTTTCAAGTTCCGCGCTTGTAGCGCCGCTCCTGGCTGCCATGTCACAACCCCGGGCCCGTCTGCGGACATGACCCCACCCCTCCGTCGATATTCGACACGGCGTGTGGTGTCTGCTGCAGCGGTACAAGAGGCATGTTCTGGCATCGGTGCGGCATGTCCCGCTGATCTGCGGGAATTCCCCCCCCCGGGAGTGCCCCGGTACCATTGACGAGGCACGGGGAGTGTTTCAACCCCGCACCCTCACGAACTCACCCCGCAGGCTCCATGCAGGCCCCACCCCACGTCCTATATGACAGGGGAAGCCTCTCGAGCCTTCACCGAGCTTCGCGAGTGTGTGCGGCGGCTGTACGACGTCGCCGACGCCCATTTTAGGATCGCACCAGCATGGTGCATTCTCTTCGCTCAGGACTCACGACGATCCCCGGACCCCGTCCTTGCCGCGGGCGCCCTCTAGCTACATACAAACCCCGAGTATGGGGCATACTCGCAGTGTCGCAGCCACCAAACGGGGCCGCGCATCCGCATACTTAGTGCAATCAGATAGTCACTTTTCAGAATCTGACTTGACGCTATAGTGCCTTGCAAGGTCATATATAATACTAGTATACATTTTACTTATTGTACGTGATTACAAGACATTACAGGGCCCTTGCAATAACCGTGCCAAATCCCTGATCTGAGTCAAAATATATCCGTCCAATAAAAATCCCCCAAAACGGCAAAAAAACAACGAAGGGGGGCTCTGGATGGAGCATGCATGTTGCTGCGATTGTTGCAACAGCGATTGCGGGTGTCGACACACTGGACCCCATGCCACGAACCATTGCTACGCCAAGCGACAGGAATGCTTGCGATCAGGGCGTGAGAAAAATGAGGGAAAGATTCAGCAGTGGAAGCCTACCGATTTCCCTCAAGAGTTCGATCTCCGACTCCAAATGCGGATGCTATCCCCGAAATGCATTCATCAGTATTCTGAGCAACTGCGAACACATTCCTTCACAAATGAAATAGACATTTTCCCAGCGTCGTTTAGGTGTTAGGAAGACGCATACAAAGTTTCAGAGCAATTGGAGCAAGTACGCAGATGGTCGAAAAACTCTCATCAGCCGTGAAGATGGATGAAAGGGCACGGTGCGATAGGCGAGGGAGAGGTACGAGCCTCCTCGTTTCAACCGTGTTGAGGGAGAATTGTAAAGCTAACCAGGTTCGCGATGATACTTACCTTGACCGTACGGGACGATTTTGTGGATCTCCCGGAGCAATGACATCATCGTACAGCATCGGAGGTTCAAATGTGGGAAAAATGCACAGCTCTTGATTGTCCCCGGTCACTAAGGTCGAAGTCAGACTCGCTTCGCCCAAAGCATGGAGCAAGATTCCGAACTTGGTAAGGACAATTATGTGGTAATGGTTCTATTCTGACGCTTCCAAAGCCTCTACCAGTAATCTCCGTGTGTTACTTACTTGTTGAATGGACCTGATTACAGAGCACTCATTAACGTATACAGATGATCTTCCTTATGGAAGCACCAACTATCCACCTGTCTCGGAGCTCGCTGAGTATCGCTGGAAAGATGCAAGGCAGCCTCCCGAAGACGTACCAGACCAGGTTCTGCCGCCAACTATTACCGCCGCTGCCCGACAAGATTTCTACTATCCTCTCTCACCAGCTTGGCGGTTTGTCCGAAGCTCAACCCACAAGTACGGCGGATATTACGCAGCCGATTGCTCGACATCTTCGTTCTCTTTGACCACAGAAGAGAATAACCTCAAGCGTATAATCAATCCGCCCAATCTACGGCCATCTTGGAATGGCAAGCGGCTGATCGCACCTCCCATTGAAGGGATGGTCAGAATGGAACCCGGAATTCCATATGCCTTCCATGTTGATGGGGACCCGAAAAAACTTATCACTGTTGGCGTGCTTCAGACGACAAAATCCATCACTGCTGTGGAACCCAAGGTGGCGGAGCTCATTCACCGCTTGTATGAGACAACTTTTGGTCGTCTTGCCACAGAGGACTCTCCCGCTATCTCTCCCATATACACACTTGCGGATTTGAAGCGAAATGACCGATCTGATCGTAAAAGTAAACTGGCGTCAGAAGAATACAACGGCTCCTATTCCCTCGGTTCTACAATTGAGAAGGGCAACGGTCAGGGAATTATTGTTCCCACCACTCAGGCTGACCATGCAGAGGCCAAGAAACGCATTTCTGAACTCCTCATGATCTTGCACGACCTGTACCGCTTGATTGCACCGCAAATGTTGTCCAAGGAAGAGCTAGAACTGGCAGACTTCCATTCTAATGACAATAACGTCTTCTCTATTGGTGGGATTTCTCCCTGTGGGACAAGCGTTCAGATGAACGTGTCATCGACTACTGGTGCCGATGATTTATCAGAAAACCTGGGCGATCAAGGTCGCTTTCATGGAGATTTTGGCGATGAATACACTCGCATGACACTCTTTAATATGCTCACCCGACTTCCCATCGGTAAGCAATTGATATATTACATCTGTTTGGCCTTTTATTGAATAATTTTAGGGGCCGATCCTGGGCCGTTCATGTTGGGACGACCAGGCCTATATGCCCGAGAGGAGGATAGTCCCGTCTCGTTCCTCTCATTCAGGGGAAATGACCCTCACTCTGGGACATCGCCAACAGTACATCCAGGACACTTTGAAGCCGATCCAGAGTATCAGGCGCATACCAATGCCATTAACGCATGTTGGCCGAACGCTGGCTTCGTCAATCGTGTCGGCTTCGTCGTATATCATAGTGCCAGGGCCACCAGGCGTGACACTGCTATTGCTGTCAGCCCTGAAACTCGTTTTGGAAATCACGGTGTCCCCGTTTCAAAAATGAAAGTTGTCAGGAACTTTCAACAGCACGGCGCTCATCTTCTTGGCTCTCCAAAAGATGCTGCAATTAGACAGCTAAGGGAGGTTCTATTTGGACTTGCTAACAGTACCCATGTGAACGGAGCCAGACTTCACATACCCCTTATGCAACTTGCAGCGACACTGCAGCCCTTTGATCCAACCATAGGCTCCCTTACCGCATCTGAGATTCTTCCCTTTGATGCCTTGGATCCGGTCATTTTTGAAGAGATCCAGAAGCTTCGCGCCCACTACGGCGTTTATTCCAAACACTGCCACTCCATAGCCTTGGCCCTCCGCAAACAGGACTTCCTCAAACGGAAAGAGCTACATCGAGTACTCATTCTCCCATCGAGCATCCAGCCTGCTACGCTGTTGCTTAAGGAACATCTGTTCCAAGCCTCATCTTCTGCTGAATCCCCTGAATCACCACCGCCGTCCCGGGTTGAGAAGGAGGCAGCTGCCTCAGGCGGGGTTCTGGTAGCTCGCATTACACGGAACCGATCACAACAAGAGCAACCCCGCTCGACATCTACTTTGGCCAAACGCAAGGATGGTCCAAGCCCATCGCCACCGCCGCAGCCACCCAAGAGGACTCGGCTATCTTCAAGGTTTCTAGCTTCTAAGAATTCCGGCAAGCATGACAACAATCTTGTAGTCCATGATGAAGATGAACCTGAATCGGAGGAGGAAGTATTTCGAGCCTGGGACCCTGTGACCAATCTTCAGAACGGCATGGAAGAAATCGATGACAGCAGGGATGAACTGGCAGTTGAAAAACTTCTGAATCTTGTAAGTATTCAAATATATTTGATATTCAGGCTTTCACTGATGCCAAGGAACTGGAGCATGACTCTACGTGTGACCAGGATGGGGGTGGAGGCCCGATATCTGTCAGCAATGAAGGTGATATCAACGAAAGCGATAATGGGAAAATGTCTGGTATTGAGGAAGCCGACAACGATAAGAGTTCATCCTGTGGCAGCTCTGAGTATAGCAGCGAGGAAGACAACGAGAAGGACTATGAAGTTGAGAGTATCCTCTCCCACGTAAGCCTTAAAACTCTTCCAACCTCACTGTTTGATTTATTTTTCCCCCAAGAGGTACAATAATGAGAATTGGGACTTCCTCGTCAAGTTCAAAGGTTACGGGAAGAACAAAGCGGTGTGGTATGCACGTGGCGATTACCATTTAGAGTGAGACTTGTTGTCGGTCACCTATCTACAGAACTGATCGATTTTCATTAGCGGTTGTATGGAGATCATCGAAGAATACTTGGCTGGCCGCTCCCTTGTGGATTCCAGGAGCAGCCAACCGGCCTCCATCCCTGATGAGCAACTACATCTTGCCAACCATCTGGGAAAGTCTCTCTCTCTCGATCAAATATTACGCGAGGAGGACCAACTCATTTCTGCTCTTCGATCAGACCCTAAGCGCGAATCGCGTGTTCACAAACCCGCCGACAGTCTTAAAAAGACCCTCGCCTTTATAAAGGACATGAATGCTGAGCAGGAGAAGCTCCGAGAGTATCGATATGAGATCTCGGAAAACACCTCCGATAGGGAGAAGCTTGCGACTTCCATCGACAAGTCCTTTTCTCGAGCCATCGGCGCAATCAAACTCTTACCTCATCTGGCGAGCACGGGCGTCGACATTGACCTACTTTCCATGGGGTTTCAATGGCAACAATGCCGAGTTCTTGTCACTCTCCAGGACTTTGCCTTCAACGTCCTTCCCCAAGCAACCGAAACAATGTTTTATTTGCTCCGGCATGCTCCGGTGGACCTCAAAAAACTTTATCCCAACTACTCTGGCCTTGTCACGCAGATCTTCGCTCGTGTAGATGAGAAACGAAGTGAATCAAAGAGGGAGGACAACAAGAAAAACCGTCGAAATGCCAGCAGTGATTCACAGCCTGTACAGGAGAATACCCCATCTCAGCAGCCATTCATACCGAAGAACTTGTTCAAACCATACGAGGGGTCTACAGCGCATATCCTGCTCAAAATACCCGCCATAAAGACTGTCGAAATGGCGTATGAAAAAAGTCAGAAAATATTCATGAATCTAGTCCTCGAGCATCTACTAGGACCACAGGCACGCGACGTTCATAGCCCTGGGGAAACCTTTACAACCTTGCAGTTGGTGAAACGTTGCCTCCTGCGAGGGCTCATACTCCAGTGTATCGTGGATCAATTTGGAAGCGAGTCCGTCTTCGTAACGTCTGCTACTCAGAAGGTAATAAAGGACCCGATTCTCTGCTTTCCAAACCAACGTCAAGACGTCTCGACATTCATTGACGGGTTATTGGACGATCCGGAAGCACGACACATGTGGCATTTGAGAGCCTGGTTGAAGAAGGCGATCACTCCAGATATCTGCAATGCAACTTCACGGCTGTTTAATATAGTCCTCAGCCACTATGACGCCTCTATCTCCACAGGACGTCCTGATTTGCACACCCTCGGTATGCCTGGGGCGCTACAACCTTCCTCCACCCACCACACAGGCAAAACACGACGTGGTCCTGGAACGACCATTCAGTTTTCCGAAGTGGACATACTTGTCGGCGGCAAAGAACCGGATTATCGTGTTCTTGCTATGATGTTACAGGAAACACTAAATCACCGTCTCGGAAAGCGCACCATTAGTGATAAACTACATCTCTTCCTGACTAACCCCAAACAAGCAGATGGGGATGCCGATTACTCCGACCCAATCCGAGCCACCAATTTGGGGGCAGGCCTGTTCAAACAGAAGCTTCCGGGTTGGAAGCTCACTCAGCCAGAAGGCTTATCGAATCTGCTGGGGTATATGGGGACTGGACAGGGAAATAAAACAAGGTCATTTTTAGCATTATCAGACCCAGAGGCTAGCACCAATTCGGACGACACCTTCTTCAAGTCCTCGCTCGCCCAGGTCATCGAGATGTTTAGGTCGGGGAGGCGCACCAATGAACTAATTCTACTCGCCATCGGGTCAAACGGAGACCCGGACACAGCCAATCCTCCTGATTCTGCCACCACACAGTCATGGATTCGCACCTCGAACTGCCGCATATACGGCAAACCAACAAACGCCTTGAAGCTCGCCCCAACTCGAGTTCGGTCAAAATCCAAGTTAACCCTTAGTGAGAAGTTTGGGCCTAATTGGGACGGGATGCCTACACAATGGAACGACTATCTCGGCCCTATGAAGGGGGTGGATCCCACAACTTTCATCGGCACAAAAAAGGATTGGAAGGAAACGATGAAGTTCATAAGTGGCCTTGGTATTATGGGATTGCAGACGGGCCTGACGCTCTTCCAAACGGTCAACAACCTGGTTCTATCAGGAATATGTTGCCAGCCCACTCTGGATGAGCTGGCAGAGTGGATATGGGCTCACTGCGACCTCGGCGCATTTCGTGGTCTGGAGCGCATCAGTTTTACCCTATTCAATCTCGACGCGGTTCGAGTTGCATTGAGGCTTGTCTATAATCATCTTGACACTCACATGCCGCAAATTTTGAAGGACCTCCTCAAGTGGGACATCTTCAGCGTTCTGGCCGTCGAACATCTGTTGTGCAAGGATATTCGATGGGATGCCCTCGTCCAAACAGTGTTGAAGTCGATGGGGGAATCTTCTGATGAGTTCCCTCTCCCTATACCCGCGCGCCAAAGTCTCTCCCTGGTGAAGCAGGTTCTAATGGATATGTCGTTATTAGGCAAGTATTGAAATCCAACGCACTCCCTATGCAGGAAAATCATCTAACTTAGTGCAGAAGAGACCGTGATTACCGCAACAGCAGAGGCACAAGTATCAACAGACACCGTCCAGAGCTCCGAGAATCTGGGAGAGGTACCTCTATTGGCACAGTCAGGGGATTCCATGAGTAGTAATATGTAGCTAGTCATCCCCAGTTTATATAATGCCCATTCACCAACTTGTCCGGCGTTAAGTTACATTTTAGGAAACATCCTGATATGGGGCGTCTTTGTTTTTCGGTGTTCGGGCTATTTACCTGGCTATAAAAAAACAAATGGATATAAATTGGATACGCTATATTGAGATGCGTGGGTCTGTGTGAGGGTAATCATGTCTGAAAAGAACGTGTGCTCCAGATGCCAGGATGGTGCATGACCCTCGCTACAAATCTTACAGATAGATTTCTTGTTTGACAAGAGATGCATTTAATTTTTGAACGCACTTATGAATCTTATTGTATGCCACGCTATGCTGCTAACAAGATCTTCTCATTCGACGATTCATATCGCAACAGCACTCGGGTTAATAAGAACCAACAATATGTATAACAACTACGTGTAATGGGATTGGCCAAGTTTCATGCATGTACATATGCTGTTCCTGCCCAAAAAAGCTTCTACCTCAATCTCACGACAAGAATGACACCAGTGATGCGTCTTGCTACTCAAAAACCTTGTGCTTGCGGCAGAATATCGCTGGTGACGTTGAAACACGCACCAAGTCCTGTATTGAAATTGTACGTGGGGCAAGCATGCAGCTGCGTGGTCAGCCCAGGGGTCGATGTCGCAGCTACGTGTGGTTCCCACTAGCGAAAATGGATGTCAGGGGATGCGGCTGAGGTACGTTCGTCGTTGAGGTGTGTGTCGACACTTCATCGCTGGTATCAAATCGCAGCGGCAGTCCACGAGGCCCTGCACAGCCCACACCCACTACGGAACCACAGTGAGGTACCTCACTGTCCAGCATTATCCCAACACAAGAACGATCACGACCTTCTTCCAGAGTCTGTGCCACTTCAGACGGTGCGTTGATTCCATATATGGAAGGTTTGTCAGCTGTTTGATAATAACCACATCTGCACCTTGCTGTATCGGACGTTTAAAAATTGCTTCCATATATGGAAGGTTTGTCAGCTGTGAGATAATACCCACTTGTCCGAGCTTCCAGCATTCTCATATTTCTACGCCCAACTCTGCTCGCCTTCCTAACTCAAAAAGCCCGGTACGTATTTACATTCCCACAATGCCTAACAACTTTCCAACCTCGCACAAACAATCTCGAGCCTTCTGCGAATTTTGAATCGAGATATCGACATCCGGCGAATGCCCACGGAGAATGGGACGCAAGCGAAGTGAGGCACCTAGCGCCCATCATCGCGTCGACATGAGCGCATGGCAAAAGACCCCCAGCACACCTCCCACGGATGTTCGGCTCAAGATTTTGTCATTCACCCATTGCCCAGGGGGATCGTAACGCAAGCTTTGGGGCGCGCATAGCACCCACCATCGCATTTTCATTGGGGTATAGCTGTTGCTAAAGGTGTTAGTGATATGGGGCGTGTAGCGGCCACCATTGTGCCTCCGTGAGCATCATGCCTTTGTGAGCATATGACCGCTGCTGTGGGAAATGTAAGCCACAAAAAATCGGCAGAGAAAAGGTACAAACATCCTCCTATGACACTTGACGATCCCCAACCTCTTGTTCCTCTAGCCCTAGAACCCCCCGCAGAATTCGACTCAAGACTCTGTCGTCTGACGAGTGCGCACTGCGCAGGCCTGAGATCGCGACACAAGCGAGGTGGAGCACGTAGCGCCCACGCACCTCCTTCGGGGTATGGCATCTGTTCAGAAAGGCGTCAGTGAACGCAAGACATCCAAGAGGAAGGGTACGTACATCTCTGCACTTTCTTACAACACCCAAAATCCCTCAAACAGCCTTGAACCTCCACACAAGATCCAACTTGACATATCGTTGTCTGCTGATTGCCCACAGGACACAAGCGAGTTTACTGATCTTCGGGGTGGGGTATGGCCTCTGTTGAGGAAGACGTCAGTCAACGCGAGTCACCAAGAGGAAGAGTAGGTAGAGACACCGCTGATTGCCCACACGATATGAGCGAGGTGGGGCACGTAGCACCCACGCATCCTTGTTGGGGTCTGGCTGCTGTCGAGGAATTGTCAGTCAACAAATGTTGTCCAAGGCGAGGTACATACATCTCTGCGGTTCCTAGCAACGCCTGATATCCTTCCACCAGGCCCAAGCCTCCTGAACTGCAACTCAACATTCGGTCGTCTGGTCGTCTGCAAATCGACCTGTGGGGTACGCCTCATGGCACGCAGCACCCGCACTCACGCGCCTACGTCTGCTAAGAGGCTACACGCTGGTCGGGGCAACCACCGTGCAGCACCTGGCTTTGTCTCTTGAGGATGTCATGTGGTTGCAGTTGAAGTTGTGAGCCAACAATACTCGTCTGAGATAAGTACGTGCTTTGTTTTCACATATCACAGTACCTCCATATCAGTTAGCCACGAGCCTCTCTATAAGCATCAACTTGGTATTATTTCTCGCGTTCTTGCAAGTGATGCTGTAAGTTTTCAAGTAGAGTACGTTGTGCTGATCATTGTCTATAAGTGTTATGAGCAGGGTATTCGTGGGTCAGGCATACCTTGATGATATTTGGCGTCGGTTTGTGCTCTGGGGAAGGCTCTCCGTTGTTATGATTGAAGAACGTGGATGATGGGAGCTGGTGGCAGAAAGCGCACAGAATGGAAGTAGACATAATAATGTAATGTGGGAACATGGAAGATTTGGAGACAGGATGGGTTGGGAAGGGTCAGGTCGACGCAAAAAGAGTGTCGAGTGAGTGTCAAGCACAGCTGCAGCTTCTTCAATCAGTCTCCAGTGGCGGTACATTCAACAAAGAGGTAAACGAGTAGATGCAGCTGGGAATGCCAAAGGTTTGAAGAGAGGGTGGATCAGCTCGACGTGAGTGAAAGTGCTAATGATGGTCCTAATGATGAAAGGGTTTATGTGCAGTAAGCTATAGCATGAGTTTGAAAGCTCCATCAAGAATGCTTCAAGTCAACCGGTGCAAATACGACGCTGTGTTGCGACTGAACACACTCATGGTGCACACCCAGCCAAATGGGTCACAGTTTGTGATACCGTAGCCCTTCCTTGTGCCTGAAACACACCTGGAGCTCTATAAGCCCTCCTGTACACGTCCCGCAGATAAGAGCAATTTGTCGGAGCTGGTTCGTTGCGCCATCATTGCCAAGCTGAGCGAGGTGTCATTAGCTACAGTTTTTAACTCAAAAGGCTGAAATGAAAATGGAAATAAGAAGTAGGAGGTGGATACACTGTGAATAGCGATGACGGGTAGGATTCAAGAAGAGTCATCGGAGAAGTCTTCAATTTAGTGATCGTGGGAATATTGTCACCACTACAAAATTAACGAGTACTCGCGCAAAAGCCCACTTGCATCAGTTGACTTCAAGCACTCTTGATGTGGGCCTGGTCCACAGGAAGGAACGATGGGTAGGGCCTAATCTACGAGTGCTATAACAAAGCCAGCAAGAGGTTTAATAATGAAGCACCGGGGAGAGACACAAGAAAGATGCGTCCAGTCCCGGAGTCCAGTGGTGTTGGAATACGCGAGCGCACACATGCATATTGGTTAGACACCTGCACCTTTTGAACATTATCATATCTTGTTCCTGCCCTGATATCGCTATCGCATGGACACATTTTACTATATCTTTTACCTATATGTGTATGCAATTCCTCAATTCCTTGCTCGTTTGAACCAGTTTCTACCCCGCTCCCCAGTTCGGCGAATTCTACAAGTGGAAGGCCAGGATTGGACCAGGGTCTCCAAAATTATAGGAATTGCGCAATTCGTTGGGGGGGGGACGAAAAGACGAGGGGCCCATTTCAATAAATAAATATAAAAAAAGGGCTCCAGTGAAAGGTGTGTGTGGTCCAATATACGTACTTATTGTTTGATGGGATCTGTTCAATTCGGCTTCAAGGACCTCCATTTATGGTCTAAATATTCTACCGTATCAAGTGGCATTGAACCACATACAACCCAGTGACCGAGTCGCGCTTTCGATACCGCTCGATGCACTTGCTGCTTGTGTTTTCATTACACTGAGGCAGCTGGGTAGGTAACAAAGTGGTTTTATGTGTTTGTCTTGTCCGACCAAATGTGTCTTGGTATAAATAAGTAGATTAGATTCACAGATATGGGTGTGTACTGCATAATCTCAGACCTTCTCATCATCGGCGTCTATATTGGCGTGTTAGGATTTGTAAACAGAAACAACGAAACACACATCCCATATAGGCTACACCTCTGCAACTGCACCCAGAGCTGCGTCAACGATCCATCCAGCGTTCCACGAAGGGCTCTCTAGTATATCTATCAATATACACCTCTACCGCAGCTTGCGTGGCGGCGACGGCTGTTAGCTCCTCAAGGAGCACACTGCAAAGTTGTATCCTGCCATCTGGTGACAGAACCTGCTCTGCACCAATGATCATCTGTTGAATCTCCACAGTGATCGACTGGAGCCATCTGAACTGTGGATGCGACAATTTTGCAGCAACTGTCTGCCATAGACTGTGCGACACCAGAGCCTCTACTTCGGTCACAAACCTGGTCATGTAGTGCACCTGTACTGTCTGAAGTGCATGATTGCCATCACCGCCAATAAGGGAGACAAGCATGCGGAGCGTCCAGAAGGTATCTTCTTCAACTTCTGAAATGACTCCATGTATCACGATAGACCGCAGGTAGGGGAAATACATAAAACAGGCTATTGTGTGTGTGTGTGTGTCACAGTCAGCTGATCGAGATACGACAAGCTTGACTGGGGATGATGCTGCTCACAGATGGTGTCTCTCATATCCACGCTTGCTATACTACATTCAAGTTCAAGATTCTCAAGAGACGCCTGCAGGCCGCGGAACTGCCGAAGGAATATTGACAATGGCGCCCACATGAGGACGAGGGATTTCAAAGGGTGGAAGGCAGTGTGAATAGGTAGGACAAAGGGGGGCATGGCATCGGGATTAGGTTGGAGGAAGGTCACGTCTGTGACAGAGAGACGCTCCAGTTGACACCTCTGCTGATCGTCCATGTCCAGAGGCATCCCTGGTTCTTCTACTTGGCCCATCTGGCCACCACAATTAATTTTAAGATTCTTGAGGTTCCTGCACATCATAAGATGCCACATGGGAAGTTCAGTGATTCCTGTGAAGAAGAGGGTCGTAACAGTCTGGAACCGGGCATGGAGAGCGTGTTTCAACATGTCTGGGAGTCCTGGGAAGGCTATGTACAAGTCTCTGGCATGTATAATATGAGGCGTGGGCGGCCATTGGCTCTGAGTGGGATAGTGCAGGGCAAGGGTGTGGACGGCAGGGACCAAGAATATGATGGAAACCAAATCTGGCGTGTCGAAACCGTTGCCGATATACAACTCCTGCACGTAGGAGACAATATGTGGAGCACCTTTGAGCACAGATAGCAGCTTTGTGGATTCTCCAACTTTGCATATTTCGATCTCGTGAAAAAGGAGGCGTTGTACGATCGAAACATGCTCCTGAGAAAGAAGAGCACAGGCGTGCAATGCCAAATGACATTCAGAATCCAAGGTATGATGCTCAGCAAGGATGCCAATACAACTGCTCGGATATCAAAGGGAAGAAAGACAGGCGCCATCTGACATGAAGATCGAGGTGATGTTCAGCCATCATCGCAGAGAGAGAGAGATTATTCCGGGTGGCCTCACATTTGCAGAAAAAAACGGCTCCTGGATGTTTGGGGGGGGGGGGTGAGTTGGATCGCCAACAGGAACAAATGGTACAGTGCTTGTGGAATGTGGGTTCTTTCCAAAATCTCGCGATGTGAAATGGAATGGGCCTGTTGCAAGCACGGTGTGGGCCGAGGGTCCAAGGTTTAAATCAGTGATGCGTCGGGTGTCTGCTTGCTTACTACATATCTCCGACGACACGCTTACATAGGGCGCATCTCTCTGGTTTATATAAAAGCACCAGTGGTGCAGTGGTATTGTCTGCTGGGTTTCATGGCGATCTGACGACCAAGAGGTCTGGAGTTCAATCCTCGATCGCCGCAATGTGATTTTTAACAATTTCATACGTTCTCTCACGGACACACCCGAGAGGCCGCTTAACCGTGGTGAAAAGCAGCAGTCTCGAGCGATGCGGGTGCGCGCGCGCGGAAAAAAAGAGGGAACCAAAAAAATAAAATAAAATGAAAATAAAATTCAATTTGCGGAAAAAGCTCGGAATGCATCTGCCCCCCCAGGTGGGGAGGTTTATATACCATAGGATCCTTGTGTCGAGCACATGTGCGTGAGCAGCAGCAGCTTATATATCTTTGTCGAGAATTATAAGAGCTCTGACAGCAACAACAGTGCCGTACATCGCCAGACTATGATATCCTCCATAAGAGGGCCATCTTCTTGTCAGATCCCCGATTATTATAATTTCCCTGAGCGCAATTGCAATGATAGACGATGTATTATATGCTCTGAGGCTGTCGAATTATCAGACCGTTGGTCAGACCGCCGAATATCTGCTCTACAGCCTACATATTTGTCAGACCGCGCCTCAGACCGCCGAATTCCTGCTCTGGGAGCCGAATATCTGTCAGACCGCGCCTCAGGCCGCCGAATATCTGCTCTGAGGGCAATATTTTGTCAGACCGCGCCTCAGACCGCACTTATAAGAGAGCTGAGCGCACTTCTAATGTCAGACCGCGGTCTGATGTTCAGAGGGCCCCCAAAAGGCGAAACCCCCGCGGTCTGAGGAACCGTCAGACCGCCGAATTTCGTCGATAAAGACGATATTTCGGCGGTCTGAGGGCAGATATACTCCTATATTCCCTGGATGTATATAACTAGTTATTATGTATGTAGATAGAGTGCTGCAATCACCCTCGTAATCCCCGAACATCAGGTATGTGGACACCTGTCCCA
>JABCKT010000247.1:0-26837 GCA_018858115.1 Tephrocybe rancida
AAGAAGACGGCGCCATCAATCGTGAGTCACCACATCCACTTCTCCACCAGTTTCAACTAACAACTCTTTCTCAGTGATAACGGCGACTTTCCGAAGTTGAGGGTTGTATTGGGAGGATGAGGTAGCTCGGGCGGTACATGGTCCTGGAGGTAGGCATTTGGTAGTAGGCACCATTTGGGTGCTATGGTGGTTTCTCGTAGCCATACATGAATATCAGATTACTGTAAACTAGATAACCCAAATACAATCTATTTTACTCTTTATTTTCTCGAAAGCTGGCTGCAACCACCGAAATAACAGCAAAATTATGAATGAGATCTACGAAATACTGGCCCTGTGACAGCCTGGAGCGCAGCCCGTATCCAGGTAGAAACCTCAGCTGGAGGCCATATAGGCTGGAACCATGCTGTACTTAGTCAGTCAGCGAGCCGAATTCCAGCTGGAATCCAATGACCTCAGGGTGGCAACTCATTCCCGGTCACAAATCGGATCACAGCTGTATGGGACCTGGGAACCATTTGGCGGTGTAGTAAGTACTTCCAGCCTGGGAAAGACGGTGACGAGTTACATAAATAATTCTGTGCAATAGTCGCCCGTAATCGAGAGGACAACTTTATTCACAACACCATGCGAAGAGTCTGATGGGCGCCATTGACAGGGCAACATCAATGAGTATCCTATATATCCGACAGTTGGATGTTGGGCCAACTGTCGTCCAGAGAAAGTAAGGAACAACCATATGACTTACTTAGTGTTTGTTTCAGCCTAGCTGACTCCTCATCGTCGCTGTCTTCACCATCACCACCCTTATCACTCTCCTGAGACTCCTCTGGCTCAGAATCCATAGTTCTCTTGCGCTTTCCCGGCTTGACATTCTCATCCTTTCGCTCCTTCTTAACCTTCGCTTTTTTCCCTGGTTCTTTGGTCTTCCCAGCCTTCTTTTTCTCTGGAGTCCAATTCGCATATTTTGTTGCGAGGTCCCGTTGAAACTCTTCATCATACCCAACACACTTCATGGTCCAAACAGCAACAGTCTTTGAGTAGAGTGTCAGCCAATGAGTTCCTACTCAAGCTAGAGAAGTATGACGAACCTCGTCACTATGTAGCAAATCCTGCACAATCTCGTTAACAGTGATTTTCTTGTAATCACGTAGTACAACGTTTTTGGCTTCAGCATATTCTTCCTCGGCCCATTTTCTACCCAGCGTCTTACGAAGCTAGATGTGTTTTCGAATGGCCCTTCCCCACCCAGACTTCCACAGTTCAGTTGCCCGATTTCTTCGAACCTGCACTTACACGTACAGTTCGTCAGCCACATCATCAGAACATTGTACCCATACGACTGACCGAAGAGCCCGAGGAGGCCCATTCCTGTGTTGTAAGCGAGTTCATGTGTGTCAACCGATACTGGTCTTGGTGCTGCCATACTGGCCCATTGGCCGTCTGTGCAATCCGCGTAAGAAACCTTTATGAGCGCTTGGAGAGGAGGCCCTCAGCCCCAGAATTAAAATAGAGTCCAGGGCATCCCGACATCTGGGGTGCATGGCTGTTCAACTCTCTGAGGTGACTGGACAAACGTTGTTGAAACTTGAAAGTGCGAATAGAAAGCTTTTCGCACTTGAGACCAAGATTTTCAATGCTTGAACAAAAGAATGACATTATATAGTAGTAAATATGGGTATGTACTTACACGCCAATGTTTGATCTCGCTCTAGACTCTAGACTCCAACTATAGGGCGTGAGCGTGTCCCTCGAGGTCGGAAGGAAATAACTTCTACTTCTGGCTCTGATTCCTCCTCCTCCTCGCCGTTCTCTGCACCGGCAGCACCGTTGTCACTCTCGTCAGACTCATCAGACTCAGAGTTGGCTCTCTTGCGCTTCTGTCCGCGAGATGCTCCCAGACTGACACTTCCATCCTCTGACTCCTTCTTGGCCTTCGCATTTTTGGCTGCTGTTTTGGCCTTCTGCTTTGGAGTCCAACCTGTATTCGCGAATTTGGCTGCGAGGTCGCGCTGAAATTCTTCATCATACCCAACGCACTTCATGGTCCAAACAGCAACGGACTTTTTATAGTGATTAGCCCATGATGTCTCCAAAAGAATTGCTACGAACCTCATCACCGCGTAGCAGTGCCTGGGAGATATCCTCGACAGTGACTTCACCGTGATCTCCTTCCTGTGCTTTCTGTCGTGCAATACGTTCTTGTGTATCCTTCCCCCATCCAGTGGATTTATGAATCTCTCTTGCCCAATGTGTTCTGACCTGCAATCACGAGATTTCAGCACAGGGACATGTGCACCCTGGAATGACTGACCGATGGAGCCACTGAAGCCCATTCTCGCGGCGTCAGCGGGTTCACAGGTTTGAGTTGGTACTGCCCCTGGTACTGCCAAAGCGGTCCAATGGGGGACTTCGCAATCCGCGTGATAAGCCTATGGGTGCCTTTGATGGGGTAAGCCCTCCCCTGAATGCCAGCATCGAAATACAGTCCTGGAGACCCTGGCACCTCGGGGGCGTGGCAATTGAGATCCAAACTCAAGTACAAAAACTCCAAGTACTTGGTGTTGTTAAGCCTCCGCTGTTTTTGCGCGGAGACGTTGGTCCATGCGCTTATTAAACCACCGCCGTAGACAGAGGATATGAAGCCTCTCGGGACCATGACTTCGCGAATCGACCTCTCGAGAGTAATTGGAAAAGGGTCGAGCCCAATGGGGCGTAGGCGGGCCCTGATGGTATCGACGTCGAAGCATCGCTCCAATTTTTTCATCGTAGCCTTCGGCTGGAAGACAACATACAATATCAGGTGAATGGCACTTGAATAACCTTGACGGAATCGCATCATACATTCTTCATGTTCTCGACCTTCTTAACCTCCTCTGCCCGGCGCCGAACGTCTTGGAGAGTGGGGAGCACGACGGCATCCATGATGACCCGGCGACGCTTGGGCTGCCGTTGCTCGGGCTCGGGCGTTGGTGTGCCGCCCACGTTGTCCTGGGAATCGGGTGCGGCAGGCGGGGAGAGGTGTCGCTCGTTATGATCGGCGATTTGGGGCTTCGATAATATCGATGAGTAACTATTAGATTGCTGGGAAGACAATTTACTTGTGGTGTCGCGGTCGGTCGCAGAGAATCATGATAAGCGACAACCATTTCCACATCGTGATCGTCTAATTCTTCATCAACCCTTGGCGCTAAATCTTCCTCCTACGGGGAAGGATGCAATGAGGACATCCAAAGCAATTATAATGAACAATAAATTACCTCCTCGACTTTGGCCGTGAGGGGGCCAGTAACGTCTTGCTTGAACATTCCAAACGGGAGGTTGGGAGCGAACTCCTCCTGGGAGGTCTGAGAAAGAATGATACATTTTACGGGTGGTAATATGATGCTCACATCGTCATCATCTTGATCAATCTGCAAATACATGAGTCCCCCAAGTCGAGAACAAAAGATTCTACTGACAGGTGTACCGCTTCGAACATTCAAATGAGGGGCAACGTCCTCGATGTTGGCTGTCGTCACAGGAGCATCCATATCGAGTTTTACGAGCTAAATTTCCAAAGACAATTAACCGAGCTTCCCAAGAGGCCCTCCGAAACACCTCGCACCTCTTCATATTTTGCGGTGTCAACCTTTCTCTGGAAGATATCGAAGTCATGGATATTGCTTTCATTATAACCTGTGACCCTCCGCACCTCTTCGGCCTTGGTTGCTGCGAGGGCGCCAGCGACTGGGTCGGCTTTGAACTTGCCAAATTTCACGTAAGGTTCTTGTAGTAACCCCTGCACCATTCTCATTCGGCGCCGCAACATATGGAGAATAAGAGGGGAGTCTTACCCCGTGCGCCTTTTGAACCTCGACATCATTCACAACACTGTCCTTGACATCGTTTGCCTCCGTTTTTTTGAGAGGCTCATCATGTTTGAAAGAATTGTCCTTTATGTCTCCCTGTAGCGAATGGTAGTATGGTGAGCAAAGAAGAAAGAAAAACGTGTCGAATCAACAGCGAACACTTACCTCCTCAGATGTTTCATGATAGTGAGAATCCCTACAAACAAAAGGAATAAACAAATCCTGGTCCGGAACCTTCTCTTTTTCAGTGAAAACGCGACACGAAAAGAGAAGGTATCACCTCTGTATTTTGTGACGCGTAGATTTCTACATCCATTGTTGGCAGTCGTCTGGCGCGTAGACACGGGCAACTGTTTTTCAGCGTTTTTCAAGCCTATGCGGAGTGAACTTCAAGTGCGGGGGGGAGAAGAGGCTGTGGAAGCGAAAACTGAACCTGAAGGTAAACATATTCAGGGAAGCGAGGGGAAGCGGCGGCGTTCATTAGATCAACGTCAACGGGCCAACCCCGGGCGTTCTTCTCCCAGGCGTGTCTACCATTGAAAACTGTGCATTACTTGGAAAGTCAGGCTAGCATATCCCGATATATAATGGACACTTGAGGGTCGCATCAAGTTGGCGTCGGACTCGGAGGTGGTTTTGGCCAAAAAGGGATGCGCTAAGCGCTCACTGCTTGGCATGAATTTACGTCATTGATGATATGAAACGATAAGATATGATCATGATCATGACTCCGAGTCACGGTCAACCAACTCTCAGCGTTTCAACAACCGTCGCTAACTACGTACTTTCACTCTTGGGAGTCAAAAATACTTACACGATGCGCGGGTACCCACCGAACCCCATGCAGGTTCATATACTTATAGGAAGACTGAACTTTTTTTTTTTTTTTTTTTTTTCTATCTTTATATATGTAAAGAACCCGTAGGCTATCTTTGAGATCACCAGGACCACCTCTCCCAATGAGTGCTATTTTTTTTGATTCTCCTGCTGTATGGGTTGACTACTAATTACTTCAAGTTGAGGGAGTATACTATACAAACCCGTTGAAAGAATCGCTGCGGATGCAGATAATAACGAAAGGTGTGTTTGCAACGATGCCCTATTAGAATTCTGATCCATGCTGTATGTGTGAAGCGATGTAACGGAATTTGAGGTCGCCCATCTGTTCCGCTATCTCATGCAACTCTAGATTTCTCTCGATCCCAGGAGCGCGTCCAATTTCTATCAGCTCGTCGGCATGAAATGCCGCCATCCACGAATACACCTCGAACCCACGATGAGGCACATCCAGGGGAAGTCTTGGCACGAAAAACCCGGCTAGCAACCCAAGCAAGAGAATGAGAGTCAAATAAACGCCCATGTAGATCGGGTTGATCCATGTGCCGGAAAGGATGCTGTCTGAATAGCGACGTGCAAGTAATTCGCCGCTGCCTGTGAAATACGGCAGCATGTTGCTTGCGTCCGCAAGACCACGAGCCTGGGCAAAGTAAGGGGCAGATAGTTCCGTATACCCCAGTGGGCCTTTCCCGTCCGCGTAGGATACGACCTTGATACAGAGGAACTTATTACGAATGCCTACGCCATGAACCGGAACGCTAGCTCACCGTTGGTGAGGGAACATAGTACGCGTCGCGTCCATTATCCTGTTGCCATCCGTCAACCGTAATCCTCATCAGCAAGTGTTGTACATACCTTCAGAATTTGATTGACACTATTGCCGTGTGTGCTGATGTAACTATGCAATACTTTGAGACTGGGTAAAGACAGGTAAGGCTGGAAACGGCTCACATGTCGGCCAGTCGACTAGAGTTTAGTTGACGATTTGTATCAGGGTCTGTGACGGAGACGGGCAGTCCAATAATCTTCTCTTCGAGTTCCGGAGAGTCTGTCGAGTGAACTTCGTTCCCAGGTCCTACTATCCTCATGGTGCTGGGTTGGCCAGTAGTACTATTATACACCTCCACGATCCATGGTTCGAAAAGCTCCACACAAATGGCAGCATCATAGCCGATCCAAGTAGGGTTTCCTTGAGCATCTGGGACGGTTTGATCGCTCTTGCGTGCGTACGACCCATTTGGAGTGTAGGAGGTATTGAGCCGCACAAGAACTTCCTCGATCGAAATCCAGCCTTTCCCATCTCCACCTGCCTGAGTGTCAGTATTTTATTATCGACAAAAAGGGTAATCACACACCCATAGACACTGGGCGGCTGAAGAAGCTATGCCCGACGCCATTGTTGTAGAAGGCAGCTATACCAAGGAATTAATGCTGAGGACTGAAATAGTGTGACTGAACGAACCTCCAAATGCTGTATTGTTAGCATTTATCGCAGCATTATATGAATCACCCGGCCGTACCACTTTCGCGACATCGAAGGGCTCCATTGACGATTCTGGGTAATCCATCCCGAAAGCCGAGAATAGGGAAACCAGAACAGCACGGGGGGTAAAGAGGTAGGTCATGTTACTTGGTGCCAAAGGAACACTGCAAAACGTTTAGCTGGCACGGCAGTAAGAAAGGGGACGTCTCATACAGGTTGACATCGGGGTCAGGCAGTTTTTCGCAGCGTATCCTGATTCCCCATTTTGGATATCTGCAGATTAAGTATGAGCTGATCGGAGAATGAGGAAACCCAGCGTTTTAATCTACCTAAGAACTGCGCCCGGAAATACCTCCTGAGCTTCAATGCTGTAATCCATTACAGGGTTGATCTTGAGCGATGGATCCGTTGCGTCGGAGTCGAAT
Source organism: Tephrocybe rancida (assembly GCA_018858115.1). Classification (NCBI taxonomy): domain Eukaryota; kingdom Fungi; phylum Basidiomycota; class Agaricomycetes; order Agaricales; family Lyophyllaceae; genus Tephrocybe; species Tephrocybe rancida. The sequence continues at coordinate 6,597 of JABCKT010000247.1, forward strand.
GCGCCGAAACCACTGCCGTTGGGCAGCAACTGTGAGGTTATCGTCTCTGAAGAGTAGACAGTATCATTATTCCATGCGAACGAAACAACCGGCGGAAGGCCTCCGTGGGTCGAGAAGGGCGACATGGTCCAAGTCAATGCAAAGTTCTGTTCTTTCACGTTCGGTTTCGCAAAGCATTACGAAAATCACAAGAGACAAACCTCAAAGGCAGACTTCAGCTCCGTCGCGCGCTGAATATCAGCATCCGAGTTATCGCCCTTGATACTGATTTCTTCGTAACGCTTCGGTTGGTGCTAGGAAACAACGGATCAGTCATGTTCGCGCCACACAAGATCTCTCATTAAAGTACGTACAATCAGGCATGATTCGATATTGATCAGCCTCCCGAGAACAAACGGAAGGCTCCCCGCGGCAAGGACGAGCAACAAGAAGAAAAGCAAAACTAGTGACCAGGGTCGATGGCTAGATGTCATGATTAGTCGTTCATTTCGCATTTTGAAAGCCAAGCGACTGACTCATAATCTTGCCGTGATCGGCGCGCTGTACCGGGATGCATTGCCCTATTCCATAGCAAACGGAGAGCCGTCCAGGCGCTGGTTGGGTCCTCGGAAGTAGCCGCTAGATCTCTCAACCTCACCCCTGGTGCATCGTGGAAGTGCGACTGATGAATAACGGTTGCCCATGCTGATAAATGAGAGGTGAGGTGGCGGAAAGGTATGCATGTGCCCCTACAACTCACTCGCAGCTTCCAAATGACACTTGGCTAGCGTGAGGAGACTGTATCCAAGGTACAGACCAACGAATCCACAACCCACACCCACGATAAAACGTGTCCAAAAGATCGACTTGTTCCGCGCAATCAGTGTCACCGCCAGAAGAATCGGGTATGAGACGAGACATAGGGCGGTGTGCAGAAGTATCTGTTTCCAATGGGGGACCTCGAATCCATTTGCAAAGGGATGTTTTCCACGGATCGAGCGAGCTTTGGCGGGGGCGGGATAGAATGGTGGGGACTCAGGGATCTTGGACGGTCTGTCATGATCAGAATAGGTTGACGGTATACGAAGTGTGGCTAGTAGCGAGGCAGATGTTGGAGTGTTTTTCGCTGATCCGGAGTAAGAGGTAGGACCAAGTTCGAGGACCGTTGGGTCGAAGTCCGACGAGGAGGTATCATACATAGCTTCGGTCAAAGACCGATATTGGAACTTCTGACCGTCACTCATTGCAGCGTTTCGAGCGTGAACTAAGGGGAGGTTTATAACCTTTACGGAGGGATTGGCATGATTAAAAGTGTGGTCGGAGTGCGAAGTGATGTGTGGGGGCTGCGTCGCGGACATGAGGCAGTCCGTACTGCCAGTGTGGCCAAATGGTCTTGTTCGCTGGGGTGAAGTTACCATATCCGAAGTTTCGTGGGCGTCAAGGGGTGCAAACGTCATGTGCACCTAGATCTCTGTAGCTCGCCGACGAGGGATAATATAGGGAAAAGAGGGCAACGCCTACGAGATGTTGCAACATTGTGAGGATTTAAAACAATAGAGGTTGCGCTCCCACATCGAGTGAGCTTTGTGCAGTTTGGAGGTGAATCAGGGCAGCATCAGAACATAAGTGCTTCGGATAAGTAAGAACAAAGCAACAAAAAGCCGCGTGGGGCAAGTCGTGGCGCGTGGTGTGTCACCCACGCCAATCGTGATTGACCTGGGGATGCCATCGATGATGGATCCATCCCTGATGAGGTAGGAGTAGGAGACTGTAGAGGGTTGTGGGCGCTTGTAGGGCCAGGTGTACATTCGGTGCACATGGTACAACAGGGTTCATCCCGTACATATGATCAACCGCACAAGCATTGAGAACAGCATCACGTTTGAACCCCCCCAAGAACCCGGAACCTCAAGAGAAAAGGCAGTGCTTTCGGTCCCTTGAACATTAACTGGATTGACTACTTACAATCTATGTTTTATACAGACAGGGTCAAGATCATGAATCCTCAGACCGTTTCTTTTTCTTTTTCTTCTTCTCAGAACTCGGTGGTTGCTCATCTTCTCCCTCCTGCTCAATTGTCTTCCTTTTTTTGTGTCGTTTTTCTTCCACAGTAAGTACAATAGTCTCGACGGGTGCGACGAAAGCCTCGGCGCGTTCCTCCCGCCGTTTTGCTGTGGTCTCCGCTTGCTATAAGCGACGTCAGCACTGCGTAGTAAGACAAATAATGACTCGCGCACCTTCTGTTTTTTCTTGTCTGACTCGCGGGCCTGCTTCTCGTCGGCCTTGAGGAAATATTCTCCGGACTCGAGTTGAAGGTCGACCTATGAAAGAACATATCACGTATTGTTCATCGACCATAAAAGGAAGAGACATACCTTCCGAGGAAGCTGTGCAGGCGGGAAGGGTGTATAGACCTTCTTCGCTGGTTTGGAAGACTGAGGCTCGAGGCCTGCGGCTTTCCGCGCTTCTGTCTTGTGCTCCAGCGCGTCGTTTTTCTTCGCCGTCTTCTCCGAAGTTTTGAGATGTCTCTTGCGGAACTGAGGCAGGAAGCGATCCCAAGACTCTGTGGCGAGCTTTGGGTCCTTGGCGAGTTCACGCCGGATCATCAATTCCTAACGGCACCGAAAGTCGATTTATTTATATCCAGTAGAAAAAGCTGTGAAGCATAAGGCACGCACCTTTATCCGGTATATTGGGTGGATGTTTTTCATGCAGTCAAGCACTATCCTCCTAACCTCTTTTAGGGACTTGTACGGGCCCATGACGCTAACTGTGTTTCCTTGCACCAAAACATAACATTGTGTGAGCAGTTCGATTGCCTATGGGTGTATTAGCGAGCGAGCGAGAGAAAGAGAGTCGGCGAAACGTACCTTGAGTGTGCTACCGTCTGGACCTATTATACGCTGTCGCCGTTTCACAAATCTATCCTTGTTCCGCACGAGTGTTCCAATTTTTATAATGTCGCAAGCGACGGCATCGTCCAAGATTTTCACAGCCTGTGTAACGGCAACACCTCGAGCCAGTAGTTTGATGAGATCGCGGGCCTTGAGAATGATATATGGGTCGTAAGTTTTGCGTGTCGTCCGCACAGACATTGAACCGTGGACCAAGTCGAGTGTGCATGCGATACCCTATTTCCTCGTAGGCAAGTCGACCCCAACACAGATGGTAATTTACGCACATGCGCGTCCAATGCTCTTGTCACTGCACTCCAGACTTCTCGCAAGTATTTTTCTCGATATTTTGGGAACAGAGTGGCGAAAGATGATTCTTCGGTGAACGCTCCTGCCTTATTATCATGCGCTTGAAAAGGGTCGATTTTCCACTACAAGCAAGAGGTTCAGACATAGTTCTACGAGCATTGCCCGATCTTACACTGTTGGTGATGTTTCAGTCGTAAACAACAGGTGCTCAGGCTGTTATGCACTTACTGGTCAATATCATCGGTATCCCATGCTGTAGGCTCGTCAGGCTACTGAAAGACATAAAAACACTCCCTCTACGCACGCTTGTCCTTCCTGTGAACCTTGTTTTTGTTCGCCACCGGTGCAGCTTCGTTGTCGGACATGATGGTGGCAAAGAAGAAGCTGAGCTTCGGTAATAAATTTGTTTTGCTTGTTGTCCACGAACTCCCACCTTCCACCTCTCAATTTGAGCTGAACTCTTGCCTCTTCCTTTCTATTCCACCTCTCTACGATATATAATGAACAATTGGCCCGATGGCGTCTCACCCGACATCGGTGGCGGGGCACTATCATACGACGACACGCCATACGAAGAACAATTACCAACGCATCCATCAAACGACCCCGAGCGGTCGTCGCTCGCGAACCGTATTGGGAGCACGAAGGTCTACTTGCTTTCCGAGACGTCCGTCGCCAGAGCAGGCAAGGTGCGCTGGTAGCATGTACTTGGAGATGTGCTCGACTGGACCTGATGTGAGAGTAAGCGCAAACATGCTGAGGACGAGAAACTAGACGAGGCAGAGGATGAAATGGATCAAGGCAGGCTTCCTATTCTCTCAGGAGGGACTCAATGATGATTTATTTCTTTTCAGACACGATATATCGAGGCAACGCGCTTCTACTACTTGGCCCACCCATCGCCCACCTACCCACAGCGCGACTTTTCGCGTATGCGAAACATTTCGATGCCCAGCCAATGGGTTTGGAGTGGGTTGACGACAACACCTGTGTGCTTGTCTTTCCGTCCAAGAACTCTGCCCGACTAGCCCATCGCTACCTACAACGGACAGTGACTGAAAATGAGGACGATGATGGTTTTGTTACAGCAAAACCTATCCCGATCGCTCTTTGGCCGCCAGAAGAGCGCATCAACAGTAGCTTGGGCAAGGGAGAAGGGCTCAAGGGCACCATTCGGATGCGGTGGGCACTTGGAGACGATGTCAAGAAGAAAGGGGCGAGGAAAGAGAGTGAATTTTACAAGAAGCACGGGAGCCTAGCTGGCAAGGAGGTTTACGGTGGAGAGGGAGTTCCTGCGGCGAAGCGACGACGCGGGGAGGAGGGGCAAGACGTTCTGCAGAGGGCCCAATTGGACGATGAACTCGATGAATTCCTGAAAGAAGAAGACGAGCCTTCTCCCGCGCTGCCCAGCTCAAAGATGCGTTCCGACTATCTCTCTACTAACGGTCGGACGCTCCTCGAACGCACGTCCGCGCTTCGGGCACACCCCGAGCCCGAGCATCTGAGCCTGGCGGACAGGTTGACGGCACCACTGCCTCGGCGGGCGAGAAACAAGGCTCTTGGCACTATGCATTCCGCGCAACCGGATGACCTGAGCTCTCGCATTTGGTCAGAAAAGTTGGAGTGGGGCCCCTCCGAAACGGCGAAGGAAACGCGACCCCGGGGAGGGCGAGGCGCGAGGCGAAGCCACCGTAATGAGAGGAGGGAGGAACGACGTGGTGATAAACCGGCACGGCATCAACCAAAGAAGATGACCCAGCAAGAGCTGGATGATGAGATGGACGCGTTCCTGAATGAAAAAGAGTGACGGACACTCTTTTCTGCAGCACTGTATCAAGTTGGATATTACCCATTCTGTATGTACTCTATACACCCCCACTCCCAGTTATTTTCACTTTCATCTACAGTACGTATGTCAGTAGCGCGCATCAAATGTACTCGTTGCAGATCATCGATCATCCCTGGACGGTTGCAATTCTAAAGCGAGGTTTCCGGACGAATTTATTTCAACTAAACAAGACCAGAGTAAGTAAGTGCCGTTCAAGTCCTTGATACGATGGCCGGCCACGTTGGGAAGGCACGGCTTGTGATCGTGAATGCCAATAAGCCTTTCACGACTTCGTTCACTTCTAGATAGTCGTGATATGCCATATCTCGATCGTGGCGTGAACACGCTAGCCTCCCTTTGCCGAAATCAACGTCACTCCGACCTGGCTGGTTGCCTATAGCCAACGCAGCAGCCTTGAAATCTCTACGTGAAGTCTACGCCACCGTCTCACTCAGAGACTTTCGAGCCAGACGGAGCGCGTAGAGATCGTAAAACAAAAGAAGAGTACCAGATATGGTGGTCATGATGGACGTGATTCCGAGTTGGGTTTCGGACGGGTGGCAGTGTTCCGAAGTTCGTTGCTCTGTGTCTTTACCTCCATCTGGTGCAGTTTTCACTGAACTGGATCTCGGGCCTTTCGACAGCAATGCCCGATCTCTAGGTGGGCGATACATCGCGTGTACTATTTCAGGGATATCAGTCACTCCCAGCTGGCAAGTAATCAAGGAGGGCCTACTTCGAAGACCCAGGGATTGTCTATCGAAATCTGTCGTCCATGGCCGACGTACAGCCCAGATTCGGAGAGTCATGGAGCAACGGATCGAACAAATGGCTTGTCTTGCCCGAGGTCTAAGTATATGAAAAAGTCAGTCGTTTATAAGCCGGAGACGAAAAACTTCACATCGTCATTCGGGCCTATTCTTAGGTGATCAGTGTTATCACACCCCATTCTCACCACCAACGCGTGGAACCCAGGACACAACAACGAGTAAGTCTCTCTGCGACACCTATCCCCGACACTATCCCCAACCAATCTTTCTCTGATGCATGTAGGTAGGCCCTGACGCCCGCACGACTTACAATTCATATAAGTATCGCGCAGCCAAGTTCTGGACCAGAGTATAAATCTTGAAAACTCTCCACATACCTCCCCATCTTTTCTTCTACACCAATCATGCCTGATAAGAAAATTATCTTGGTCATTGGAGCTACTGGTGCCCAAGGTATGAAGGTCATACCGGCTCTTCTCGCACCCAGTGAAGATGGCACCCCATCTCCCTATGCTGTACGCGCCCTCACAAGAGACCGTTCTAACCGAAGGGCTAAGGAGCTCGAGGCTATTGGTGTTGAATGTTTCGAAGGTGCCCATTATGAAACTGCCCCACCTTACTAGTTGCTGATCAGGATTCCTCAAGGCCGCTTCGATGATTTCAAGTCAGTCGCGGCTGCACTCGAAGGATGTTACGGGGCGTGGGTCAACACCGATACGTACACCGTCGGTGAAGAGAGGGAGATCTACGCTGGCATCAAGATCTACGAGACTGCTAGACGCAGCTCTGCCACGCGCCACTTGATCTGGAGCAACCTCGACTATGGCAGCAAGGTCGGTAGGATTCGTGAAAAAAATTCGAATAGGACGCCGAACATATTCTCCCGCAGCTCGGCAATTACGACCCAATCTACAAGGCTGAACACCATGACGCCAAGGGCATCGTCAACGAGTTTCTCAAGAGCCAGCCCTCGTCCCTTGGCGATGGCCTGACCTGGACCTCGATCACATCGGGTGTCTATTTCGAAATGCTCAACTACGTATGTACGCTCAATCAGACGACTCCAGGATTGTCCCAACTCACACCTCCCAGCCTCTATGTGGCCCGCTCAATAGACGCGAAGACGGCACCGTGGTATTTGCATCACCAATTGGTGACGGCCACATCCCCATGATTTCGCTCGATGACCTCGGCTGGTGGGTTCGCTACACGCTCGACAACCGTGAGGCGACGTCCGGTAAGGACCTCGAGATCGCGAGTGACATGGTTGGCTGGGACTATCTCTCTGAGGTCTTCACCAAAGTGACCGGCACGCCATCAGTGCACAAGCGCATCTCACTAGATGAGTGGTTTGCATGCCTGACAGGCGCACACCGGCCCATCGCGAACGAGAAGCAAGAGGGTGATGGTTCGACCACGATTCGTCAGAGCTTCTCGGGATTCTGGTGTCTCTGGAGGGACGACATCATTAAGAGAGACATGGACTGGGTCAGGAGCATCCATCCCAAGGGATATACGCTTGAGAATTGGATGCGCGCGACAGGGTATACTGGGAGGATTGGCTCAACTGCTCTCAAGAACGCGGAAGACGGTAAAGGAAGGTTACTTCCCAACAAAGCTGTCACTTCCACGCTATAGTTCTATGGGCTTCATGCCATTTCACGTTAATTCTTCAAAGGCTTACATCGTTCAATATATATACTATAAGACTGCATTATCTGAAGCCACCATAACTATACGTTGATTATACGCGTACGATGTAAAATATTAGTTTTGGACCTTGAGTTTTCCATCATATGATATATCTTGAAATGGTTTGACTCCAGTTTTGACTCCCTATATTATTAGTGATTGAGTGCTCCGGGTCTGGCGGCTAGATAGGTATTTGTTTGTTCTTGGGAAGACTCCTTGACTCGACATTTCGGGGATGGTCTAGTGTTTTTTCGGAAACATGAAAGAGATCCAGGTTTTCGGATATCTAACTCATGTTTAAACTTTACAAAGGAAAAAAAAAAAAAACATATAAAATTACCATATGGAGATATTTTTGTGTGATTGTCTTGAGAAACATGTGGTATAAGTCGAAAGACTTATATCTCTTTCGTGTATCTCAAGAAGCACGAGAGTCTTCCCGAAGTGCGGTGCGACGCTGCCGACGCGTTGGAGACGCGTCAATCACGTGCGGCGGCCCGCACTGTCATCGTCACTTTCTTTTCTTGAAGTTGAGCTGGGCTGTCAATGATCGGTCGCTATTGCCAAATCCCACTACGCATCTTACATCCAAAGTATTGGTACACCATGCAGAATAGAACCATGGCAAACTACTGTTTGAAGTGCGAATGAGAAGTCCGTCCGCCTCATGTACACACGGGTGTCAATTTACATAAATTGGTCCTCCGCCGTCAAATCGACTCAAACGAACCGAAGATTCATTATATAAAAACCAGGTTGCCTGTTCGACGGTTACTTCGACTGTTACTCTCTTCCCAACCGTGAAAAACAGCCGAGTGCAGACCGAGTGACTCATTCCTTGTTGCGACAAAAATGGCACCCTCCAATAACGATGACATCACTCTGGCAGCACAAAACCTAGAACAGGATGCCACGTTTATTCCTTATCTAGCGCCTGGAGTTTTCACGAGCGATTTCATTGACAATGCAGAGGTGTGTCGTACCTATTTTTATCTATGTCATCACTCACTAGATCGCCTTCGTTGATTCAGGACATGGACGCGACGACGAGCCTGGGGACTACGACGAAAATGGAAGACAAAGCGAAGGATCTTGGATTGGTGGGTAAAATTTCTTCTTGAAAAGTTGGTTAACCACAGCTTTCCTACCAGGCGCACTCCCCGAAACCTCACCTCGCCCTTGGAACGTTCAAGGCTGATCCTGTCGCAGCCAACACCCAGAATACTGAGGAGGTGCGCAATGAACCGGCTGCTCAAGATTTGGAACACAAACAACTAACAAGTATGGTCCAGCTCGCTACAAATCCCGAAGTTGGTACACTTCGGTAATTATGCCTTCCTGCTGATGCTTGTCTATAGGAGCCATGCAGACCATTCGAGAGCGAAATCAATCAGGTTAGTTTCTCCGCCACTTGACATTGAGAGTCCATCGATATTGACCCTTATATTTCCCCAGGAATTCAAACCAGAGGTAAAGGCCAAGGAGCTCCCCGAAGTCGAAGTCATAGACTTAGGTTCAGACAAATCACTCAAAAGCGAGGATACAACAGTCAGTTATTTTCTGCGGCTAGGGGTTGTTTCATTCATTTTCGACATACCACCCTAGGAATCCAAGCCAAATGTAAATGAGGTGCCCGAAGTCAAGGTCCTGGACTTGACTGATGTAGGCCTCACAGTGACTCCGACAAGCCCAAGGTCTTCCAAGGTCAGCCTGGCATTTTCGAGCGACACCTCATCTGACTACAACTCAGTCACCCTCCCCGCCTGACCTGGCGTTTGGCAACTTCAAACGCGGTGGTATAGAGCCACGCTTTGTCAAGATGGAGTTTGTTTCAGAGCCTGAGGTATGTGGTCTACTTAGGCGTTGAAGATTTGAGGTTAATGTCCGTAACACACAGATTGTCCCAGGAACTGAAGATCTTGCGCACGGCACTGATGAAGCTGAGGCAATTGTGATCGACCCAGTGGAGGAACCTCACGACATTATCGATGATGAGGGCTTGAGCAGCACCCCACCCGCAGTGTCAAATGATGATATGACGGCTCCCGATGCGGAGAACATTGATATAGACCCAGTTGACCCAGTAAGATTTGCATATATTGCGTCAATCAGATACAAACTGACTGTTGTATCAAAAGGACGGGGATGAAGAGACTGTTGGAGACTATAACTTACGGAGCAATCCCGCTACCCTCGAAATGCGTCCTGCAAAACGGCCAAGGCTCTTCTTGGAAGCTGTGGAACTTCCGAGTGTCGAAACGGTTTACGGAAAGAAAGTTCAGCGTCGCATGCCGCCTATCTCAGTCGAAGAGCTCAACAAAAAGATGGAACAAATGCAAAATGTGTGTCTTCACATTCTTGCACGACGTATTTGCCCCCCACGCTCAAACGACTTATACTTAGCCCAAAGTGAAAAAGCTTGAAGGATTTGGCCTTAGTCTCGACACTGTCCGAGATCGCTTGCTCACAGTGGGCCTCGATCCATATCCTATTGATCTAGAGCGAGACATCCAGGACGTCATGTACAAGCGCCGCTTCATCTCCTCGTTATACGGAGGCAATACCCAGTCTACTCTCCCAGATATTGGGAAAGGGTTCTTAGACATCCATGGACTTGACGATTTCATGTATCCCAATTTGGATCTGAACCCACACGCACCCGAAATGCCTGGGTGCCCTGGGCTTTTTTTCGGCGCCAACGGAAGCCATGCTGGCATCTGGGACAGAGAGGCTCCCGAAAGAGTGATTACCCGCATCCGACCAGGAATCTGGCAATATCAAGGACAATATGTTCTGACCCCGGCCATGTCACTCACGAAGGAGGAATGGCGTTCCCAGAAACCCAAGGTTTGAGGCTTTTTCGTGATGTTATCGATGCCAGCTGATATTATTATCCTCCAAGGCTCATTCTGCGTGGGCGAAGCAGATTTTCATGAAAGATTGGGGAAGAACCGTCCGTTGCCGAGTCTCGCTCCGAAAACGACTTGGCCGCCCCTTCACTGAGGAAGAATTTGAGGCGGCGGTGGCTAAATCCAATAAATATCAGGATATCACCGAAGATGATATTCTCCAAGCCCTTCTCCGCGGTGAAGAGGTATGTTAGCCCGTTCATGGCTATTTCTGGATCAGATTGCTCAAACCAAGGTGCGAACAGTTTATAGCCGTGTGGACCATGAAGTGTGTCGGCTATGATGTCGAATTTCAGCGTAACCTGGCAGAAAAGTATCCAACCTGGGTTCCTCCTCCGCCGAAACCAAAGAATGGGAAGGGACATGGTAAAAGAGGAGTCAAGACACGGAAGCCGAAAGTCGAACATGACGCTGAGTCTGGCTCGGATTTGGACCCAGAAGACTCCGATGAGGATGATGATGATGAGGCGTTTGATGAGGTTCCGGTGCGAGGGAACTCTCCCCGAGTGGGGAAGGGATTGGTACAGGCGAAGCCCGAAGCCAGTGCAAAAAAGTCTGGTGGAAAGGCGCGTGCAGGAGTGGAAGCGTCCTTGGCGTCTGCGTTGTCCGGGAAGAAGCGGAAGCGCGACATGCTTGTGGTCGATTACACGTATGGCGAAGATGATCAGGAGTGGCGGGACGATGCCCAACGTTACGTTAGTCGGGGAACAAGGTCGCGTCCTATTCAAATAATGGATTGAAGACGTAACCAACGCTCTTCTCGACCCTCTACTTTCTTCTTGGTTGTTGATACTTTTGGTGTGGGCGCCTCGACGAATGATATATGAGTGGCGCATCTACTTGTGCCGTTCTTTGTGTTGCAAGCTGATTCATAACGCTGTCTTTGTGATCCAGATAAGGGAGGCGGGCAAACATGTACCAGTGTATGTCCTCCTGAATTGTCAAACCATCAGATTTATGATCTATACCTGCCTGGAGGCCAACAGCAACTTTGTAACATGAAAGTATGTTTGTTCTGGCCGTCATATGCGTATCGGGGCCCGGGCTGTATCGGGAATATCGAGGTGACGATACAGGTGAAAGAGCGGCCGTATGTTCTTGTCGAATCTTCAGAGCCTTCTAGTTCCATCATGAAACGTTCTTCATTTCCGCATACGTTGAAAATAGTTATTGTAAGAGAATATACACAACTCGATGAGGGAGCAGATGCAAAACAAGTCTTGGGGTGCACGGGCCCAACGGCTGTCGGAGTTTTGCAATTTGAGTCGGCGCGTGGAATAGAAATGAGTGAGAGAGTTGAGCATGTTGGCAAGTTGATCGCGAACACCATTGAGCAGAGTTGAGCTCGTCGTTGCAGCCAACGTCCAACGCTTCGTGTCGTGATCCCAAGAGGTCTGTGCTTCACTATGCTCGACCTCTCTCAGGCAGGCTCTGATCAGCCGTCTCCTTCTCTCTCTCTACACCTCAGTTTTCTTTCTTCTTAAACATGTCCTGGGCGTATTCTGCACGTTCTCGTTCTCGTTCTCCGCGCCCTAGGCCACCGTATGCAGAGCCGGTGCAGGACATGTACCGTGGAGAGTATGATAATTATGACAGGGACCGTAGTTGGGGAGGAAATTATGACAGGCCAGGTTATGACTATGGTCGTAGACCCCGGAGTCGGAGCCCACCACCCGACGACAGTACGTTGCGTTCTTTATCAATTCAAGCCTTGCATAATCATATTTCTTCAGGTCGGAAGCGGCGGCGGTCTATGTCACCGTATGACAGGGAAAGGTTCGACCCGCGTCCACGTTATAATGACGACTATGGTTTGCCATTTTTTTCGTTCGACATACTACTATAATTAATTATACAACTTCAGATGCGCATTCTCGTGGATACGGATACGCTTCGCCACCTCGACGTGGCCACGCCGCCTCTTTCCCACCTCCACGTCGCCCTCCTCCAGACCCGCACACCTTCGACTATCCTGCGTCTCTGAAGCAATACGCAGAATGGTTCCGTTACTTCTACCCTCAGCAGGCCATTGAAGAGGACAACGCCGACAAGGCGGCAGAGCAAGAAGCTGGCGATGGTTCTAAGCCGCGTAATGGCATCAAAAGCAAATGGGAAACGTACAAGAAGGACTTCGCCGCAACACAGGTCGGCATGTACCTCATTCACGTTTTCCATCTTACTAACGCGTACCATAGCTGCAAACTATGTTCGAGCATCATAGGAAGTCGCCCTGGTTCGCTGAGAAGTATGACCCGTCGCCTGAGTTGCAGAACTTGCGCTTGCGTGTTAGGAAAGAGGGATGGAAGGGCAGACTCGACACCTTCCTCCTTGATCTCGAGTCAGGAAAATATGACCCTGATCTGAATGAGCTTGATTTGGAACCGTCCTCGCCTGTCAAGGAAAACGCCGTTAATGGCGAAAATGCGACTGATGCTAATGGTCAAGGAGACGACCAGAAGGCTTCCGGAGCTGACGATGATATGCAGTATAACGTCGACGCAGATGAAGAACATGGCGACCATGAAACGAGCAGGGCTGACGCAAATGGAAGAGGTGCTGCGGATAAACGGTCGAACCGTGGAGAGGAAGTCTCGGCTCCTCCTGAGGGCAACCAAGTGATGATTCGTACAATCCCACCTGACATCGGTCGCGTTAAGTTGGAGGAGGTATGTCTATCACTATCCTGTTCCTTCATGGCGTTCGTTAACTTTTATTATTATTATTATTATTATTTGGCGTTAGGCGTGTGGGAAGATTCCAGGCTTCGTTTATCTTGCGCTTGGTGACCCGTTGCAGAAGCGCAATTATTATCGTGCTGGCTGGTTACAATTTCGTGACGATGCTGACATGCCGATAGTTTTAGCTGAGCTGTCTGAGAAAAAGGGGAGTAATTGTACCGTACCATCTCTCGATACACGTCGACTTACCACATTCATTAGATTGAAGGCTTCAAGCTCCATGTAACACACAACCAACGTCCTTTCGTCAACCGTGTTCGTTACGCACCTGAGGTCGCTAGTAAGCCTGATCGGATACGAAAAGATCTTGCGCTCGCCAAAGAGCTCGCCACGGTCCTGGAACAGGAGGCGTCAATATTGCGTCGGTTCAAGCCCACTGCCGTACGTACTTCGAACGGTGCCGGAGAGGCTGGCGAGCCAGATGGGCATGAAGACTCCAAGATGGCCGCACCTCCCTCTGATGATGCTGAGGAGGAGCCGGAGCCCAAGGAGAACGGGTCTGAAGCCATCGAGCAGAGAATTGAAAAGCTCATGTCAGATATGCGTGATCTGGGCCTGGTTGATGAGAATGATGAGAAGGTTTATGAGGAGAAGAAGGTCAGGCGGCCCTCTATCTTTCCATCATACTGGACATACCCGCTGACACATTCCTTTCAGACTGTCGTCTCATTGGACTTGTACATTGCCTACCTGCGGGCTGCGTTTAACACTTGTTACTACTGCTCAGTTGTAACCGATCATCTTGAAGAATTACAGCGTAAGTGTTTGAAGCATGCGAGGAAGCCATTGTCAAAGGCGATGCTTGAGGAGATGAAGGCAGAAGCTGAGAAAGCGGAACGGGAGAAGGAGCAGAAGGAGGATGATACTATGGTCGCAGATATCACGAAGAAAGAGAAGGAGAAAGAGAAGGACGTAAGAAAAGATCGACATGGGGACCGGGATTGGAAGCGAAACGGTTTGCACATCTCTTCGCCTTCTCGGCGCCTATTGCACCCATGTGACTGATACAAACCTTAGATGACCGATGGTTAGAGTGGCTTGACTCCAAGTTGGCGTTATTAATCAACCGAGACGGCGTCGATCCACGTGTGTACTCTGGTAAGAGTTACGATGAGTGAGTTGTGCTTCTACGTTTCGATGTCTGCACTTTTTTAACTTTTACATAAAAGGGAACTGACAAAGGCGGTTGAACCACATTTGAAGCAAGAAGATGAGGGCAAATTCCGCTGCAAGACGTGCCAGAAGCTTTTCAAAGCAACATCTTTTGTCGAAAAACACATTGCGAACAAGCACCCAGAACTTGTCAAAAACCTTGATGACGTAAGCATTTTCCAGAAATCATTCAACTTTCTTTCGTCCCTAACGATGTTGTCACTTGCAGCTTCCCTACTTCAACAATTTCGCACTTGACCCGCACCATATCCAGCCCTTCAATCATCCACCCCAGCTCGTTGGGAACAGCAGCCAGGCTCCTCCACCCCAAGCTTATGGCCTGCAGGCTCCTCCCGCCTACCACGGCGGCGGCACGGAGTATGGACCCTACGCCGGCAATGCACCTGGATACCCGGCAAGCTATCCTCCCTCGTACCATAGCAGCAACAATTACTGGGAGTCTCACGCCTATGGTGGCGGTGGGGCTCCCCCTGCCCCGTATGGTGCACCTGCAGGCTTCGCCCGCCCTCCCCCTTCACGAAGAGATGAGTCAGTGACTGCGCGGCGCTTGAGCGACCGTCTCGGCGGGTACGCGCCTGGCACGGACAACCTGCCGGTCCCCGTAAGTGCTGGCTTGCCACCGAAGCCCACCGCCGCGGCCCTGGATTCTGCGCTGGTCAGTGGTAACAACGGTGCCGGAGACAGAGGGAATGCCCGCCGCGGGAGAAATGGAGGTGGACAGAGCGGACCACCGCCGCCACCACCGCCTGATGCGAAGGAGGATCCACGAGCGGCTGCTGGCAAGCGTGTCAGCTATCATGATATGGATTTAGTTGCTGAAGTACGTGTCATCTTTTCCTGCGGTCTGACAACGAACTGATTTTTTCTTTTAGGGCGACGTTGAGTTGAACTATTAGGCGTTAGGAGATACTAAGATTCCCTGGGTCCTTGTGTTGTGTTCGGGCAATAAGAAGTTTAATACCTACTTGTCATATACTATCTTGTCATTCGTCTTGAATGCTGAATGTAAATTCACGACACGAAGCAAAGATGAAGACGTAAAAGCTGAATCCATGAATTTCACGAGGACGACTTTGGCGTTGTTTGAGTTAGTGTAACCGAGATCTGGCTTTATTTCCTTAGAGTTCCAGCCCTTGCGCTCAACCACGTTCACCGAAAGGCTTCATTGCCTTCATTCTCAGCCCTTTTATCGATTAACTCACGTTTTCTCACTTCTGGCGAGGTAAAATCCATTTTGTCTCTACAACCACCTATTCAAACTTGACTTAAGACTGTCTCATTCAGCCCGCAAATTCATCTGGCCAGCCCGACGGCCATGGCCGCGCCAATGCTTCCGACTGTCCGTCTACCTACTGTTGACAGTGGGGAATGCATGACGCCAGATGGTGCCGTTCTCGAGATGCCCTCGTCCAGCAAGTTCAGCGTGTCATGGCCTGCAGAGGCTAGGACAGCATCGACACCCCCTGCCTCAGAGAGAGTCGCACTGAACTTCACCGAAGCGGATTCTGAGTCGTCTGGTGGCGAATCAGGGGACGAGCGCGGGGACATTGTGGAGCAGGAGGGAGGACGGACTAAGGCACCCCCTGTTACCGCTCGAGTGTCTGGGACAACACGATCAGGCCAGCCACGGCTCTCGCGAGCGCTGTCCATGCCTCTACCTTCGCAACTCACATACCTCAGAAATCCCAGAAGATCTGATTCCACGGCCTCTTCAGATGAAGTGGCGTTCATGTCTAATGCGTATCAACTGAACGAGCTCTCGATCGAGCTGGCTGATTCTGTCCAAACCATTGTACAGACTATGCTCCAGGTATCCCCACCTCAATTGCTGGATCCTGCAAAGGAACAATTCTCTGCGTGCTCGCTGTCGGTGCCGACGTCTGCCATGTCAGCCCTGCTGACTTCGATGAAGCACCTCAACTATATCTCAGCAAACATGAATGGCCTCTGTTCAGCTCCTCAAACGCCAGAAGAAGAGGAGCTGCTCGGCCCGCCACCTACATTGTCGGATTTCGATATTGGCGAGATGCTACAGAGTGTGGGGGATTCGTTGGGTGGAGCAGCGGCTAAAGCTGGAGTAGACTTGGTGCTCTACCATGGGGATGACATTGGCTTGCGGCATGTCTGTGTCAAGGGTGCTGAGAACGGGATAGCTTATGCTCTATACCACGTATGTCGCAAAGTTTACCCTAGGTCCGACTTAACCCAACCGCCACACAGGTTGTCCGACAAGTTATAGCTACAACTCAGCCAGGCGATACCATAGAGATGGGCCTTCTTGTCGGGCCTATCTCTACCGACGATGATAGCGTGCCTCCTGAATCTGAGGACCCACTTTCCTGCACAATTCGAATATCCCACAAGTTTGGCGTGTCGGCGACTGTTACACGTCCCCAGCCCTATTTTGCTACTCTCCTATTGCAGAGGCTTCTGCGTCAAATTGGAGCAACGCTGACGCTCGACATACCGCCTCCTCAAGCCTTCCCTAAAGGTCGGACTTGCGACTTCGTCCTGGCGCTCGACCGTGGCTCGCTGTCTGTACTGAACACTCCCGCCCCTGGTCATCATGAAGACGAGTTCGTCTCGAGCGAGCCTACCGTTGACCAGCTCATTTCGTTCGCGGAAGGTTTAAAGGGGAAACGGGTTACCTTGTACGCAAATGCGAAAGGTTCCTTTGCTCAGCATCTCACTAGCTACCTTACCGCATGGGGCATGGAAATTACACATGTATCACTCAACGGCGAGGTTGACGGCTTGCCTGCTTCTTCTCCTCCGTCTCCGACAACGCTTATGCCACCTCCTTCGGGTCTTCCTCCCAACTACGGGAAACCCGAGACCTCGACCTCTACAAGTTCATCCAAGGAGCAACCCTCTTTCATCTTTATTGATGATGATGTCGATGCTCTAAAGCAGCGACTGCATTCTTTACGCGCTAACAAAGACAAACCCTACCCCCTCAATCTCAGTCTCCGCAAAAGACCGTCATTGGTTGCCCACCATAGACCTCGATCGTCACCCCAAGTCAACCGCGCCATGGGCGTATCCCCCACTTCACCGTTCATGGGGCCCGCAGTCCTCGTCCATTTCACCAGTATTGGCAATTACAAATTTGTCATGGACGTTATACAGTCTATAAGGACTGCTCATGCTGGCTCAAATGTTCCATTGCCAGAAGTCATGATCATCCCAAAGCCCGCCGGACCACGCCGCTTTCTCACTGCTCTACATACCGCAGTAACGAAGCCCATCATGGACCCAGTCTTCAATCCCATCGCGACCACCCCCAGTAGCCCGATCGTCCACACCAACGGGTCTTTCTTCCACAGTTACAGCAATGCGGAGCCCAGCAGCCCTCGGGCTTCTCCAAAGCCACCTCGGCCTTCCGGCTCGAGGTCAAATTCAGACCGCTCGGCCAAGTCTGCTAAAGACATAGTCGAGACAAACACCAGCTATCTCCCCCCTCCATCCCCTCTTGCCATGTCCGACAACGTCGAATACTTCTCCGAAGCAGCGACGAAGCTCGGTGCTTCGCCTTCCTCTGGTCTGATGATCCAAAGCCCGGACGGCCAGCCTGCCGGGATCTTCTTCCACCCCCGCGTCAAGTCCCCAAAGAATCCAGCAGCACAGTCGATGGAGCGCGATAAAGGGCAGCTCACTGTGTCGGAGCAGAAACGGCGGACGTCGAGGTTGACGATCAGCAACAACGACTCCGGGGGCACGATGAGCTTTTCCGCCCTACACTCGATGGCGACTACCTCACCTACGCGCGCATCAGACACACGGACGTCGACACCGAGTGCCAGGGCATTCTCCCGCAAGTCGTCAAATTCGCGCGAGGACAATGAGAGTCCAGTTGCGTCCACGTCGTCGGCCTCTTCACGCAAGCCCGAGGACGCCGCACATAAGGCCACGCCGCCTGGATCCCCACAGCCTGACAAAGGGACGGCCGCGCGGAGGGCGCATCGTCGGGTACAAGATAGTGCCCCTTCGTCGACGCCCTCGACGGCTTTGGCGGCTGCGTCAAGAAAGGCTAAGGCTGCGGCAGATGGGAACATTGTTCCACCTATCAGTGTACTGATTGTTGACGGTTTGCCCTTCCCGCAGCCATATTGGTCACGTTCTCACCCTTTACTTTTGTTGATAGACAATCCCATCAATCAGACTATCCTCTCGACATTTATGAAGAAGAAGAAGATAAAGTATGACTTAGCGAACAATGGACAGGAAGCTGTGACGAAGTTCCGCAGCGGGGACTTCCATCTTATACTGGTAAGTTTCCCCAATGCACGATCTGAGCACAAGGGTTGATCAACGTCGCAGATGGATATCCAAATGCCGATCATGGATGGCATCCAGGCTACGAAGGAGATTCGGCGTCTGGAGCAAGTCAATGCCGCAGCTGGCTACCCTCCTGGGACACCAGAGAATCCCACACCTTCTGAAACTTCAACCGACACGAAATCTGCCTCCTCGCCATATCGTTCTTCCGTCATCATCGTCGCTCTGACTGCCTCCTCCCTGCAGAGCGATCGAGTAGCAGCACTTGCCGCTGGGTGTAACGACTTCCTCACCAAGCCCGTCTCGCTCATCTGGCTAAATAGCAAGATCATTGAATGGGGTTCGCTCAAGGCGCTACAGATGTGGGCCGACCACAGGCCATCGGAAGCAATCAAGAACATGTCGACCGAACAGGCAGCCCAGGCCCGCAACGTTGCAGAGCGCCTGCATGTGCCACATGGCCGCTCGACACCCTCGCCTAGCCGGCAGGTAGGTGCACCCAATGCTCGAACTCCCCCGCCCGTGCTGGTGGCAACTAGTTCCACCACGTCCACGGGTCATTCGACCAGCCCTAACGCAATGGGAAATGGCATCCCCATCTCGCCCGCATCACCCACGACTTGGAGCCACGACCGATCATCGCAAACTCCTTTCTGGGGGCAACTTGGTTTGCTATTTCTTTTCCCCACATTCTTTCGTGGTTGACCTCCGTATCGCAGGTGCTATCTCGACATCACAGGTCAACGATGAGCACATGAAAGGTTAACATCCTGCTCTGGGCTATCCGCACTCGCGGCTGACCACGCCACTTATCTGCTAGATCTGCCTGCGATGGGTCGTCGTAGATCTGCCGCACATGCATCTTTGGAAAACGCAGCGACCTCCGTAAATGCGTCAGAGGGCTCGCCGTTGCCATCTACGAAAGTGCCCGGGCAGGAGCCCGACGAGGAAGGTCGGAGCAGGTGCCCCAGTGCGCCATCTCGGTTAGCGCGGCCATAACAATCATGGGTGACCTTTGCATTCGCTGTAGGATGGTTTACCACCTTGTTGGTCGTATATTCCGTGGCTTTGCAGGGTCGCCGCAATCTATTTCTAGGTTTCTTTCTATTGCTCGCCTTTTTTTTTTCGTTTTATTGGGCCTTGTGGATATTCTGATCTGGCTTTTATTCTCACTTCCACATCTTTTGACATGTCCAATCCTCTTTATTGTCCTTGTAATACGTGTTGTTGTATCTCTAATACCAAATTGTGTATTGCAACCCCGTGCGGCGGTTGCGGCTCGGCTGTGTCTTCCTGATGATTGATACCTGGAGGTTCATTGCCGACTTGCCGCTCCCTCTGGCTCTGACAATCAATTGGTGCCCATCCACGAAAGAAAGGTTTCGAACGAACCGAATGACGGTCCTGCCCCGAAATGGAAGGGATGTGTCAGAATTGATGGTATCAATCTCGAACGTGGCATTGAGAACTTGTTTGCAGGCTCTCTTCCTAGTGCAGGCCTGGAAAATTTTCTGGGCAGATATCAGGCCATAGTAGAGTATGAGAATGCATATTTTATTGCAAGAAATGAGAGCTACAGAGGCCAAAAAGCGTCAAGGTGTATATTGATATCAAACCCTTACACTAAAATGAGTGATGGACCTAGCCAGACTAACAGAATCCAGGTGATTT
>JABCKT010000248.1:0-26768 GCA_018858115.1 Tephrocybe rancida
CAACCACTGAACAATGAAAACGACAAAACTGCTAACAACAACCGCAATGTCATTAAAGAATGAAAAATACATTCATACTTAGAGAGCTTTCTAGAGGTGTATAGCTCTAATGCTAGTCAAGATAGGTAGAGGACGGAGATATCAGCCAAGTATCGGCAGCACTTGAGCTCGTTTTGGTCGAAGTCCGAAGTCCGACTACGGTTCCGCCACACATCGTCGGTGTCGTACTTACTAGCACTGATTAGCAAATCCATCCCTGATGAATGTGAGCTTCCAACTTGGAAGTCATGGTACATATCACTGTTATGTTGAAGATAATACAGATTGGGGCCAAGGACAACCGGCAATCACCGAAATACGTTATCTGCGGACCGGTCTGTACGACCCGTTTTGTGCGGCTTGCCCTTCTAACCACAAGGTGGAAACGAAGTGCCGAAGGCACGAATTGTAAGCTCATCTACTTAAACAAGGCCCATACATTCTGCAAGAGCAAAATGTCTACCTTGAAACCTTCATTCATTGTATTTGGTTACGGATCGCTCATTTTCAAGGTAATGTTTGCCGTGATGATCGTTTTGACTGCGAGCCTCATTTATCCTGACAGCCACCGCCGCACAGCATCGCACAAAGTGAGCCTTTTCGTATCACTATGACGCTGAATGGGTCAGAATATAGCATACATCCCTAGCTCCTGGCTTCTTGAAAGGCTATGTTCGTCGATTTGCACAGAAATCCCATGACCATAGGGGAACTCCCGAAGTAAGCCATTTACGTTTACACATCACGTCGTTTTCCGTTCTTTATACGCTGCCAGAGCCCCGGAAGGGTCGTTACCCTGGTCCACAAGGAAGATTGGGACAAGTTCTCAAGTTCTGTACGTTGCTTGTCCTTGTTCTCTTTTTATCATCATCGCCTACAATGACAGGCACCAGGATCCGTTTCCCGACGACGACGTTGTATGGGGCACGTTGGAACGCTTTATCTACTACCAGTCGTGCTGCTGACACTGCCAAAGGTATCGCCTACACGATAGATCCGGCTTACGAGGCAGAAGTACGCGACTATTTAGGTATGACACCCGTTGGTTCCTCGACCTTTATGATGTTCTGAATGGTTTGTTTTAGATTACCGGGAGAAAGTGAGGCAATCGAAGAATATTCAAAGGTATTACTGACAGAGTTTCTTTGAAGGATGGCTATACCATGGAGACGCTAGATATACATGGCATAGATGGAGACAAGGAAACGATCCTTATACATGGCGTACGTTTTCGCGTTGAGAAAATGTATGCTGTGCTAAGCACTCGTACACCTACTACAGGCATTTGTAGGCTCATTTGACACTTTAGCAAATCAACTGCGACTAACATCACCTAGTGCTACGTCGGCCGTGAAGACAATCCTTCTTTCGGTGAGATCATTGCTTGATTTGCTTCAGAATGGATCGGTAACTCCAGACAGTCGGGTCTGAGCCTCTAGATGCTCTCGCGGAGCGAATATGGTCATCCGTCGGCCCGTCTGGCCGCAATAAGGCTAGTCTCATAAATTACCCACAAAATTGCAAACCTGACCGTACTTACAATCCCAGGACTATCTCTATAACCTCGTTAAAGCGGTGCGAGAATTATCTCCAAGCTCCCATGACTCCCACCTTTATGCATTAGAGGTCCGTGCTCTGCGGCTTGGTGTCTGCTTGACCTTACATATGATTGCAGACGCGGGTCCGCGCCCTAGATGTCCTACATGAAGCCAACGGTTGGGCGTAACCTGTATTACTACTTGGTGCCCGGGTCGTAAGAAGCTCTCAGCAACAATATTTCTTCAGGCACACTCTCAATCATCGTATATAATATATGAGCATCCGCTGACGCTCGGCGTTGATCAACATGCACCCACAGTCCACTCTTAAGTTATGTCATGCAAATCATAGCCTCCGAACATCTATAGTTAAATAAGCAACTCAGTAAGCCAATTCACGTTTCATCTTACATACACTATGTGTACTGAGTGCCACGCTGTCTTGTACTTGCTCGGCCAGCTAGGCGTCGGGCGTGGCATCATTTGATGCGAGTCGGCCACCTAGAATTTGCTCTAATTTATGCGATGTGGTCGTCAAGTGCCGGCGACGCGCCATCTCTCAACGTTCAATCTTGCTAGATCTTGGCCTTTGCGATTCGAGGCGTCTCATGTCAGATCTTGAGGCCTACATTGAGCGGCATGAAACTTTGAAAGCCCCTGGCGGCCGCCTGCCACGATAAGATAAGATTTTAGCGACCAAGTAAATACGATCACTGATCGATTTTTTTCTTACGTGACTCCGATCACTTAGTCCATGCACTTAAGAAAACTGGGCCCTTTTACGATGACTCCTCATTGTTTTTCCGCAAATTGCTATGGCCATCCAAAAGACCGCCCCCACCTCTTCCACCAAGCCTCAGGTTGCTCCTCTCGACGTGCGTCGTTTCTAGCCTTTTTCTCGACATATACTCAGATCTAGTCAGGCATCCAAGCTCGTCATCAACCTCGCAACAACTTTGAAGGAAATTCCAGATGATCCTTACTTTGGACAGGTCAATATTTCTTGGGTTCTATCTCGACCTTCTATTGATTGTGTTCCTCAGGTCAAGAGCGACCACATGCTTGTCGTCAGCTATGAGCCAGAAACTGGATGGTCTGCTCCAGAAATCAAGCCCTATGGCCCACTGTCGCTGGACCCTGCTGCGTCGTGCTTCCACTACTGCCCCAATGTATTCGAGGGTATGAAGGTCAGTGTGTTTTGCTTCTTGAATGTGTTCACATCTCAACAAATTCATGTTCATCCAGGCGTACCTTGGACCTGACGGTGAAGCCCGCCTCTTCCGCCCTAAACGCAACATGGCTCGCCTAACAAGGTCTGCGGAGCGCGTTGCCCTGCCAGTAAGCAGTCAATAACCAACCAGATCACTGAAACCGACTTCTGTTCTGCCAGCCGTTCGACGAGGACGCGCTCCTCGTGCTCATCAAACGTCTCATCAACATTGACGCGCGATGGATCCCCACAAAGCCAGGGCACAGTCTATACATACGCCCGACCATCATTGGTACACGCACCGGTATGTCACTCATGCCCAGTTCCCCCTCGCCAGTGATTCTCACCATCATTGCTGTACCCCGCAACGATCATTTATAGCACTTGGCGTCGCGGCTTCAGATAGCGCCTTGCTCTACGTCATCTTAACGCCGACTGGACCTTATTTCACCACCACTGGCAAGGCGAAGGGTGTTCCCCTGCTCGCCGTCGGCAAGTCAGTGCGCTCGTGGCCTGGAGGAACCGGTGCGCACAAACTCGGGCTCAACTATGCCCCGGGCTTCCTCCCGCAACGACTCGCAGCCGAACAGGGATACGACCAGATTCTGTGGCTACTCGGCGACGACCAGCGCATCACAGAGGCCGGCTCGATGAACTTCCTCATCGTAGTCCAGCGGGATGATGGTGGTACGTGATATTCATGTATACCTTACTTCATAAACCGACTTGCAACCTGCAGACCTGGATGTCATCACTCCTCCACTAGACGGGACGATCCTCCCGGGACTCACGCGCCTTTCGTGTCTCGAGCTCCTCGACGCACACACAGCACAGAAGACTGTGCTACCCGGCATCCCGGCGTCGCAAAAACTGCACACTCACGAGCGCACGCTCACGATGCCCGAAATCGCGGGGTACTCCGAGGCGGGTACCCTGCTCGAGGCGTTCGGTGTCGGAACGGCTGTGGCGGTGGCACCCATTGGTCGCATCGGCTATGAGGGCAGGGACTTGGTCCTGCCTTCGGAAAATACGGGACTGGGCGACGTGGGTAGGGCACTATTGGAGAGGATTTTAGATATCCAGACAGGAAAGGTGGAGTGGGAGGATTGGAGCGAGACCTGCGAGGATTAGAGACCCTTAGCATCCACTTTGGGCTCAACACCCGAGTTTTAGACGCTGTTAGTCGATACCCATTAATGAGATAATACAGTGTCATTCCTTCTGAGTCCAAGCGCTGCACTATTTCCGTTGCCTCGATCTCGGCTAAGAGTTCTATATTATTTGTACAACCGTGTCAGGTGGCGATTTCACTTCTGCGACGTCATATTGTGGCTGGACTTTGGTGTAAAATTCGACTTGGTGGTGGTAGTGTATGGTGTACTGGCGAGGTCCCAATCGTGGAACCACCAGTTTAACTTGAGTTTACTACGAAACAACCTAGGCCAATAAATGTACATAGGAATGAACTTGTTAGCCTCACCATACATCCTTTAGGCCTCATCACTGGCACCTCAGCGAGTAAGTATGATCGTATAAAGATGGGAAGCTATGCATTACATTAATATTGGTATATCAAAGCGTTACGAGTGATGTAGACTCTATTCAGAAGCACATACGTGCTGGGCTACAGCTTCAGTACTACGATTCTTAGGGATCCCCGACTCTCTTACGTAAGTAAGAGAGAAGGGTTCTTTGTCGACCTCGAAAGTCCTTTTGTCCCACTGCGCCGTTCAGGACCACTCTCACGATCACATGTTGTATTGCGAACATTCCCGAATCTTCTAGAATGATTGTTTCCCCATTTGACGTCGTTCTATATCGCCGCTGGGATGTTTCGTTTGTTCCACAGCCTATAGTAGCTACCTTTAATCATTGTACTTATTGTCCTGTCCTGTCTCTACCCTTACAGTATGACTTAAATCATGTTGCTCCACCTAAATCTTCCCCACTTACCCAAGTAGTAGCTCAGTCCTGTATTATGTGTGCCTCTGTTTTTTTTCGGGGATTTGGTGGCCTACCCATTCAGTGACATTTTGCCCTAGTCTTACCCCTCCGTCTTGTGCAATTTAAGTAGTTCTCGATTTTTTTGCAGCTCATCCTAATCGAAGGGTCCCAAATGCTTGTATCCTAATACACATGCTCTTTACATACTCATGGATACATTTACTCATCGAGAACATATCTTTACATACAAGGCTTGACTGGCAGTTTGGACGCCGAAATCCACTTTTAGGCAATTCCACCTGGCCACATCTTCCTACAACCACAATTGCAGAGCAATATTTTTGGAATATACCGTTAGGCTTCTCCCATACTGTATCCATCAGGTATCCATCGAAACAGCGTCGATGTATCGAAATGGCAGACAAATTCTTGGTGTCCAATCTGCCGGTATTTGCCGAAACACTCCGATCACAATTTGACCATTCGCGAGGGCTTTTGAAGGAGAAGGACAGCAAGTTGTGATACAGTTTTGAGAGAGTAAATAACCCTGTATGTAAAGATAATGGCATCCATCATCTGACGGGAGATGTAGTGTGGGGTATTTTATTCAAGGAAGAAAAGTGCCCAAAGTGCCAGTAGTATCCAAACTGCCGGTCAAACCCTGTACTCATAATTGCAACACCTTTTTTGACACCTTTTTTGTGAACCGATGGGCACATGATTTCCCCTTGAGTCGGGGATGGCGCTTGCCGCCGCTACGATGTCAGCAGGTACGACAACGAAAGAGCCATCAGCTCCGCCTCTGATGAGATGATTGTCGATAAAAGCCCAGAAGACCCCACTGTCGGTTGAAGGGCCCGCGTACCATCGTACTGTTTCCAACCGACGATTAGGTATGTTTTGTGTTCTGCAGATATGACCAGGTGTATCGAGCTCGAAATAATGCGTAGGTGCAGTCGACTGTTTGGGTAGTTCGAGGGTATGCAGGCTCTCTCCATCAAGCACTAAATGTGTGGCACGCTGTGTAGCAGATGTTATAACGATGCTGCCGTCGGGCGCGAATGCGACTAACGATGCACTAGGTATGGACTGTGTAGATGCGCCAAGAAGTTTGTACTTGTCTGCGTCCCAGACATATACCTTTCCTTCGTTGGAAATACCAGCAATGCGTGAGGCGTCTGGAGAAAAGGCGGCGTATCGCATGCGCACAGAACCTCCCTCAGTGAAAGGTAGGCGAACACCCACGGGGGTGTCTGTTGCCGGTTTATACAGTAAAAGCCCTTCCTCTGCATATGCGACAATGTGAAGGTTTCCATCTCTTGAGAAGGATGTCCACTCAGCCGTGAGATTTGAAGTTTGCGGAGACAACCTGATCCTCCTAACCCGAGGACTATCGCTCAAGACGAGATAGTCTTCGCGTGGTGAGAATACGGGCCAACACATGATGTTGACCGCACCCAGAGGCATGCTGGACCTAAATCCATTTTCCCAAAGATGTGCAGCGTCCAAAGAACATGTAAGAATGCTCTTTCCACTGGGAGAGAAGTTGACATATTCTATGCCAGTCGAATGGAGATATTGAAGACTGAGGTTGAATCGCGTCAGACGTGCGGGATTGCGCACCCGTATCATTCTGGAGGAGCTGTAAACAACTGTATCCTTGTCAGGGGATAGAGAGGCAGAATAGACCATTGACGATATGAGTGTCTGCAACAGCACACCATTCTGGAGGTCCCAGATACACAGATGCTTTTCGGTGATGGAGAGGATCCGTGTGCAATCACGAGAAACTACCACGTCATCTACCCGAGCAGAGTGCTGCATTTGTGTCCTCTTCACAGGACTGCCATATTGCAGATTGCCATATTGCAACCCAACGATGACAGTGCATGATTGTTGTGAGGCCCCGACGACATGCAAGGTGCCATCCGGAGAGAACACGACTGCACTTTGCTCGAGGCTTTCGCCACTGAGTTTGTCGACAATAGCGTCTGTCCAGAGGTAGATAATGTGAATGGACATCAAAGCACCTCCACTAACAGCAAGCTGGTCTCCATCAGGCGAGAATGAAAGTGCGAACACCTTCTCCTGAACTGTGTGTGTGCTGACTGGTTGGAGAGTAAATGCATTCCAGACACGCACTGAACCATCACAAGAGCCGGAGGCGATGTGCGTTCCATTGAACGAGGTTGCCAGGCAGGAGATTTCATCATTGTGGCCATCGGCGGTTGAAAAATCTGATTCGGGTAAACCATCTACTGCATTCCAAAGGATCGCAGAATAGTCGAGTGAAGTGATTACGCGTTTGGTATTTTTTGGATAGCGTAGTGTGAGTGGTCCAGCATAACACATATTAGAAGATTGTTGAAACATGCTATTAAGTTGGAGCGGTCGTGGCATGGCAGGATCGTCAATCACGACATTGAAGGAGGCTACTCCCATCTGTTGGGGAAGATGAGAGTGACAGAACTTGAGCGCGTACAATAAAACAGGCGACAGAGGCTTTGGTTTCGATTGTAATGCGATGTCGTGGGCATGGGTATAGAATTCAACTAGCTGACGGAGACATTGGAGCATCAATTCTGCATGAGAATCCTGCAAAATGACACGGAAGCGCGTTTCAGAATTTTCGCTCGTGATGTATTCGAAAAATGACTTGTGGAGGCGTAGGACGGTGGCGTCTGTGATGTTAGCTGAACCAGAAACTAAAACTGTCCGCAGCCGGCGGACGAAGTGGAAAAGGTCAACGGGAGCGGAGAGGGAATCCCTCTGAAGCTTGAGCAAGTCACCAAGCTGAGCAATGCTGAATGGCTCTACTGCGGTGGCGATGGCACCGACAACGCGTCGAAAGGTTTCAAACGCCCACGGATCTTTGCTCTTCTGGTATGTCATATGAAGAATGAGGCTATAGAGCGCCTTGATATCCTGCTTCCCCTCAGTAGTTCCCATATTATCCATCACAGTATCGAGGCACTCGTGGCCCCACTCGTCCATCTGCTCCTGCAGAAAATTCGACACAGTAACGGCCCAGATAAAATGACCAGATGCGTGAGATGCCAATGTGGCCAAACGGTCATCCCCGGGCCAGACCCTTGGATCAAGGCCGTGCTTTAATGAAAGCTGTGAGAGTCTCCGACACAGGTAAGAGGTGACATCGCGGATTGACGATTTTGAAGAGGTATCCAGATGGATATTTTTGACACGTCTATCCTGCTTTGTCTTGCTGAACGGTCTCTGGATCCCATCCTCAGTACGGCTCGAGATGAAGATCTTAGCGTTCGGGTGCTTGGCAAGAGCATCGAATAGATGAGAGAAAATGGTTGCAGTGTCTTCTAAATATTTTTGGTCGGTTTCGTCGAGTCCGTCGATGACAACAACGACTGATGTTTTGCTATTGATGCTTGCAGCAGCTCCGAGAGTATCAACGAAGAGTTTGGTTGCTTGCGCAGAAGATATTCTATCCATGAGCGACGGTTGGTGCCTTAACGTGGCATGTATCTGACGCTCAACGAGCTCAGAATAGTCTGCAAGCTGGCGGGCAATGGATGGGAAATATAGGTTGGGGTTGGTGGTTTCGACGATGTTGCGATTGATGAAGAATTGTGCCCAGAGGACCTTGCGATCCTTGCACTCTCGAGCGACTGAGGCGGTGACTGCGGACTTGCCACAGCCGGGATCGCCTGTGAGCCACAAAAAGTTCCGCGAACTATTTGAGACATCATTTATCCACTCCCGGATCTCTGCTAGAACTTCTTTTCTGGTTCCCTCGTCACACGGCAGCTTCTCCTGCTGGTCGTATGCAGTGCTCTGCGCGGTTTTGGGATACAGGAACGTCTGCAGAAACTGTCGGCGGGCGTGAGACTCTTTCTGACCTTGGAGCTCGTCCATGATCCGAGCCTAGTGGGACAGTTTGGTCAGTGCACTAAGTCACGAAGCGGACGTAGGATTCACATAATGATCGTCCTGGGTTTTTCTGATCTTCCTCAATATACGAGATATCCTGTCCTGATATCCAAGTGCAACTGCGAGCTTTCGCAAGGCGGTATCTAAACCACTTGAGAGTCCGATGACAGAACGATCCTGGGATAAGCGTAAGCCGCGACGTACAGAGATATACGGGCATTTGCAAGGTCACGTACCTGGAATACTTTACGTGCGTCGTTCAGCCGTGCTTTGAAGTCGGCGATCTCGTTATCGATTTTAAAGTTTGACAATGACCACCGTCCGTCTATCTGGAGATAGGTTCTCAGTCAGGGATACACGGGGTGGGGCTCGCATGTTGACACGTACCAGACGAAATGTTGCCCAGTTACAAATCTCATCGATAACCTCACTGTGACTCAAGTTATAAAAACAAAATGAGCTAAACGCGAAAGAAGACACACCGAATCTTTGCCAGGTTTTCCCATGTTGTATTCGTAAATTCTCCAATACCTGCGGCAACGAAGGATGATTTCACGATGTCGACCCAGCCAATTATCTCCATTGCGAACTCGGAGAGCTTGAGCTTGGCAGAAGAAAGTGTCTAGATGTATAGAAATCGTTTCAGCGACATTATTATGCGGACACCAGAGAAAAGCCTACCGCGCCGAGCTTCACTAATTGTAACAAGGCCCTGACAAGACTTCTCGCAGGGAACGGAGAGTCGGGGATTACATCCATTATATCTTTGGCTTGGTCGATAGCAACACTTGCAGTTCCCAGGACGCGTTCAAGGTTCGATTCGGGGTTCTTGATATTCCATTCATTGAGAGCAGACAGAAACGCCGCGTCAAGTTCCCAATCTTCCCATGGCGGAACAGATTTTGGGGGACGAGATAATTTGCTCCTAGATAACGTTTGACTCTGAGCAAGAGCAGTCGTTTGATTGAATGAACCGAAGTGCCTACCGCGGAGAGTTCAATATTGAGTTAAGAAAACTCGGCATTCCCAGGCAGGAAGCGGAAGTTTCAAGTGGGAGGAGGGCTCGGGGAAGGTCGGGGGAGTGAAGAGTTTGGAAACAGAAATTGGTCTAAGACCTAAAATCCGTTCGAGTTGGCGGTTCGCCGCTTTCAAACTGCACTGCCCACAGGCGGGCATTGCAGGGTTCGACTGTATAGTTGGTAAATTTTGACAGAACCAAAGAAAGTCAAAATTATGAAATAATTCCCCATTTGGCAACTCCACAGCCTTCGGCTAAAAATGGCAGTCACTGGTGCAACACCTAAATCCAAACCAGTCCTCGATTCGGCATGTCTAGTCAAGCGAATGCGAAAGAAAAAATTGGAATAACTATTTTCAATACAAGTACAAGGATCACCGACGACCGTGAACGCGCAGCGGAAATTCATTCAAAATGTCGACGCGTCTTGCCAGTCGCATCCTCAGAACGTGCTAAAACATGCTGAGAAGCGGTCAATTCAAATCTGACGGTTTAAGAAAGAGATATGCAGGCGTAGAGCTTACCGACGAAATAATACTTGTTACTTCCTGAATGGCAAGTTCACTGTATGGCGTCGATATTGTGGTTTTCAAGGAAGGATCTCTTGGATATCCTAATTCAAGCAACTCTTTGGCCCGCCCGTGAGTTCTACAATAAACTAAGGTCAGAAGGAGGAATGAGTGCTGCGACAAGCAACCCACTTCTGCGCCGTAAATGTTGCAGGCGGCAAGAGTACTAGTAAGGTGCAACTTGTCTCGCTCTATTTTCCACACTGACATCAGCCTTCAGGTATTTCGCAAAACTGCGGGATAGGAATGTATTGAGGTACCTTCCAGTGAAATCCCAGAGATTAGGTACATTTTGTGAAAACTTGAATAATCCACTGGAAATTGTAAGGGAATCCATTGGATTAACTCCCTCACCCCAATTTTCATAATTGGTGGATTTTGCTAGGACATATGTACCTTGTGGAGATTTGCAGTAACATATGTTGTGGTATGCAAAGTCATATCGTTCTTGACAACATGTTATCTGAAGGCCAGCATGCATTCATGTTACGTTGGAATCAACTTTGCTAGACCGTTGCAGGCTCGTTGTATCGGATCGTAGGCCACGAAAATTCGGAGAAAAACATATTTCATTGATCCTTGTAATTACGGTCACGACAGTGCTAAAATCTACGCTGCTGATTCACGATTTGCCCGGTGAACCGAATACGGTATGAGACATTTCCAATGCCCTAGCTCGATCTAGGAAGATTTGACTGTTGGGGACATGCCAATCGATGTGGACAGATGACTGATATAAAAGTACATACCGAGTCCACCAGCTAAGGAGATCACTGACTCGTTTTTTGACTGCCGGTCCGGAGGCGTCCGAGTCGAAGTGATCCACGATGAAATTGTAGAGCAGCACATACTAGTTGAAGCCGTTGTGCTCCAAGACCCACGACGAGGCATCGTCGAGTGAAAATTTTGAAGTCCGACGCATTTAATTTTGAATTACAGTGACGACATTGCTTATGTGGCGCTGTCTTCTTCAGCTTGCAGCAACCGTCTAACTCCTTGAAAGGACGCCACACGCGTAGAGAAGTTGAGAAACGATTTCCGTGTGTACATACTTCATGCAGTGGTATTGATACAAGATGATTGACGGCCCCCTATGCTCGTGGACGTTTGAGAATTCTTTCCACTTATCACTAGTTACCCCCACCATACCCCTCCATCACCTCCCGTACCGCCTCCTTGCCACCCTCAAAGCGCGGCTCAAAGAACACATTGAACTTCGCCGGGTGCGCATTCGCGCTCTCCGTGAAGGCCAGCACGTCAATGGGGTACTTCGGGTCCTTGCGCACTGTGAACGCCCACTGGATGAGCGCGGTATTGAGCATGACGGAACTGTGTGCAATATATTGAATATTCAATCTCGTAACGAGGGAAAAGACAACTCACGCAGTGGCGATATGCTGTCCAGGGCATATCCGGCGTCCGAAGCCGAATGGGTACGAGCGCAGGTCGTCTCTTAGCGAACCGTCCTTGCGGATCCATCGCTGCGGGTCGAACTGCTCGGGATCGGGGAAGATGCTGGGGTCGCGGCCGACGGACCAGACGTTGCCGATGACAGTCGCGTCCTTGGGGATTACATAGTCCTTCCAAATAATGTCTTTCGTCGCCTTGTGGGGGAAGCCTACATACAGACGATAAATTATTTATCGCGGAAGGGGATGTGATGGGAAGAGGGAATGCACCTCCAGCACTAACGGGTCTCCACCTGAACGACTCGAGGACAAACGCCTGGAGCTGGGGCATGCCTCCGCCCTCGTAGTCTGCTGGTATAGGGGCGCGGTCACGTCCAATGACAGTATCGATTTCTTCTTGGACTTTACGTGCGGTCTCGGGGTAGCATGCGGCGGCGAGGACGGCGACGGAAATGGCAGAGGCGGTGGTGTCTGAGCCGGCACCGAACAGGGCACCAGCGAGGTATGCGGTCTCGTCGTCGGACAGCTGGAGTGTCGCCTGACGTTCGAGGAGGTACTTGGCGAAAGACTCGGGAACGGTCTCGCCGCGGTCCTGCGGGTTCAAAATTGGGTTAGCATTGCGTGAAGAGGCTTTCGTGAGGGGGTGGATACGTACCATTTGGGCTTTGACGACTGAGAGATGCTTCTTAAATAGGCCAAGCTCTTCGCGATGACCCTCTTTAAGTTCGTCGAGGTAGCCGGGGAGGTAGCGGAGGATGGGGTAGATGTCGACTTGCCAGAGACCCGGGCGGAGATTGACACCGAGACGGAAGAGGCAACGGTTGACGGCTTGCACGTCGGGGTCGTTGTGCTTCCCAGCAGCTTTTCCGTACGCGAGAGCCATGACTACCGAGGCAGAGTATCTGTATGGAGATTAGATTACAGACATATGAACATAAGGAGAAAGATCATGATGACATACCGTTTCGCGTGTTCCTGGTGGATTTCAGGCTCATTGAGGATGTCGAGGATGTGGTCACGCGCGTTGGACATGAGGACAGGAACGTAGCTTTGCACAACTTTCGGCGAGAGGTGCGCGTGGAGTGCTCTATTTGGAAAGAAGTGGACATGTCAGTTAAACATACGATTTACGACGATGACAATTACGCACTTGCGCATCTTCTTAAATCGCTCGCCCGCGGGTGTAAGCAAGACCCGCATCCCGCCCGACAGTGTCTCGCCCGCCGCGATCGATAGCGGCCTATCTACAAGTGCAGCACCCTCCCGTTCCATGACTTCCACAGCACAATCATATCGCCCAATGACGATGATTGTGGTAAGGCCCTGGCGTAAAGAAAAGATAGGGCCATATTCTTTGGTCCACTCCTCGAACTTGCGGTATGCAAAGGCGCTAGGGATCTTGTTACCGAAAAG
Source organism: Tephrocybe rancida (assembly GCA_018858115.1). Lineage (NCBI taxonomy): Eukaryota > Fungi > Basidiomycota > Agaricomycetes > Agaricales > Lyophyllaceae > Tephrocybe > Tephrocybe rancida. The sequence continues at coordinate 13,044 of JABCKT010000248.1, forward strand.
CCATGAATCTGGTGGTGGGCCAGGAGGAAGTGTCGATGGGCGATGTGTGAATTTGCGGTGTAGGACGCCTACTATGGTGGCTGCGAGGACGACAGCTGCCACAACAGACTGCAGCGTCGTGAGTGCGTCTACAACAGACGACATTCTGGTATGAAAGGAGGGAAGTCGGTTTGATGATAGGAGGTTTTAAGGGGTCCGGGGAAGAATTGAGAGATCCGGTGTGGGGCTTTGTGGGGGAAAGTATTTTAGGAGCTTGGGTCCTGTGAGATGAATATATACGGAAACACATACCGCGACCGCTGCTCCCGCATGGCAAGAACCACCTCAAACTATTGTTGACTACTCCGTATCCGGGCTCTTTGAACTTTCCCTCCTCTAAGAACTCGTCAGGCGGCAACTATTGCGTTTGACTTGCCGATTTTACCTGCGCAATGGTGTATGGCGCTCTCACATGTTGAGATTTGGTCGATAGTGGCGGCGAAGAAATACATTTCTCAAACCCATAAAAGGAAAGTCAGTTTGAATTCGATCGCGTTTGATCGGGAAGTCGGCTAAAACGCTTCTCACGTGCCGGGAGCCTCGTCCGATGGCCACGCACAGGCGCACAGGTCCCTGTTTGTTGACTGGACCTTCACCTCCACGACGATAAGGTGTCGAAGGACGAACGCGTTGAGCTCGACGCCCGACGCGTCAAACTCCAATGATACTCTCATCGTGCTCACTGTCATGACCCTCCATACTAAATATTAGGGAGAAATTCTGAAGAAAGTATGGTACTCAACAAGTTCAAGAGTCGTTACTTCTCGATAGAACGCTCGGTGGGAGTCAATCGGACGTCGGCTCAGGTTCCCTACCTCCTGGAGCGCTTCGAGCTGTACAAATACGGTTAAAGCTGTCTTAACCCGCGGGTTTTTGGCCCTACCGACTGGCCATTTCCCGCTATAACGCCTCTGTCACAGCACATAGCCTTGGGCTTCCACCGAGACCCATGGGTTATGACACTACTTCGACTGTGCTACCATCACGGTCCACCCTGCTCCCAGCCTAACGCGGTGTCGTGACCGGTGCCCGGTCTGATAACCTGGAGCCCGATGGATGCATGCGACTGCCCGTGTCGTCATCTACTGTGAATAGCTCAAAGGAAGGCATTTGTTCTTCCAAATACCGCATCGCACCGCCTCCAAGGTCTTTTTTCGTTTCACCTTGTAGCACCACATGTACAACTCGACGCCACCTTGTTCTCGGCAATGATACTGAGTCACTGATGTCACTTGACGTGTTAGTGATCCAAAAAACAATAAACTGATCCTTCGATCCTTCGAATTCCCAGCGATTTGCTTGCGGCGATGTCTACCGTAGCTACGAAAGATTGATTTCTCCAATGATGCGTTTACGTTGATGTCGGTAGTATGTCCAGCCGTCTTGGGAATTTTATTCCGCTCTTAGGCTTTATCTTAGTTTCAACTTTCGTCCCAAGTCGGGTTATTCGTCTTTGTTACATCGCCGGCACCATGCAGATCCCCAGTAGCCATGCTACTTCGGAGGGCCATTTCGCCATTCGAAGGACTGGACAAATCCGAAAACAGTGCTCACACACTAAATTAGCTTCGGGAGCGGGCGATCCCCTTGCCTCCCGCCCATTCCATGCCCCCCGCCCATTCCATGCCCCCCACCCCCCACGTACGTACCCCCTTCCTCAGACCCTTCCAACATTCCAACATGCCGCGTTGGCGTAGGGGTAGCGCGTTTCACAAGTGATCTAGATAGATGCAACATACAGACAGTATTCAAGTTTGATGGAGCTTCAACTTCGCCAACATAAAGAGGTCGTGTTCCTTCTCCATAACAGAATCCGGCGCCACACCCGCATGCCAACCCAATGCCTTGTCACTGTTCAGACTAGGAGGATAGCGTGCTTCCCCCGCTTTGCCGCACCAATCAAAATCAACAATCATGGGTTTCCCGTTCGTAATAAAAATGTTTGGTGGTCGAAGGTCGCCGAACACAAGATCTTGCATATGAAGCAACTGGATCGCTTGTTCGACCTGCTCGAAATGGGGATCGGAAAGGTAATCCACTGCCTGCTGCCCCTCGACAAAGTCCATGACGATCATGTGTCGTCCACCGTACATTTGTCCTTTGGGGTCGTCGGTGCTAGCGTAGAGCAGCTTTGGTGCAAGTTGATGCTCGGCCAAAATGCGATGAGATTGTGCGTGGTATGTCGACACGAACTTCACCACCACCTGTTCCTTGTTTTCGAGAGATGCTCTATACAGAAGTTTGTTTGGATAGTCGGGGGCAAGGCGTGACAGGTACGTGAACTTCGTCGTGTCAAATTCGGTGATGTATGGAAAGGCGTCATTTTGCGGAACTAGAGTCAAGGGTCTTGATCCGAGAGTCTTGTAGTATGACCGAAGGGTAGAAATAGTGGACTTCAAGGAAGCAAATAACCGTGATGCAAACAGTAGTCGGTCGTCGCTGAAATGGTCGCCGCCAAGCCAGACATAATCTGTCAATGGTTGGATGACGACTCGTTCGAGGTACACCGCTCCCAGGACACACAACCACGGACCCGCGATTGACAAGATGATGCTCGGGCAATAGGAGTTGCTCCTGATAATATCCTCTAGTAGATATAGATTAGAAAAGCTTACAAACACGAACAGGTCCGACTCACGAGATCGCTGTGCCCAATATTTGCGATAAGCAAGGCTAGCCTGGTTGTAGGGATCTGAATTGCCAGTTCCAATTTCGTTTTTATCCTCCCGCAGTGCCGTATAGGCGAAGTAAGGGCCGCAGGGATGAATTATAACTCCGTCGCTCTTGACTCCTGATGCGTCGATGACGATGAACTGGTTTCCGAGGAGGCTGCTCAGATGTTTGTCGATGGCATCCGCCCGTTGCTCTTTGGTGGCGTAGATGTCTGCGAAGGCACGGAAAAGAGCTCTCAGTGTAGAATAGGTCTCTGCATCATCCGCATAGAAACGTTCCGAACTTGTCATGGCAGCTTGAAAAGAGTTGAAGACGGGATGGAATAGGCCAACGGGAGGACCATAGTTATGGTGCGGCCGGCCATTGAGGACTGGTCTCTTCTCTTGTTCAGCCTTGAATGCTGGCATTGCTGCAGCGGAAGAAGGGGGAAGAGCCTGTCGCGCAGCCTCAACGTCACGTTCCTGAGCTGAATCCTGCCGTCAATAACGAGTGTGCGATTAAGAGTGACTGATCCCCACCTTCACTGAACCTCCGACGCTTGGAAGCGATATCTTCCTCGTCGAGCCTCCGCTTGTTAGTGCCGGGTTCGGGTTTCCACACGACTGATGAACAAGTATGTGAGAATAGCAGGCTCGGCGGATGAAGTTGAAAACGCACCGGGCATCTGCACGAGTAGTGTCTCCTCCTCCTCGAGATCGAGATTTTCAATTTTCTGTCTCACTTCGAGAAGTTCAACTCCGTGGTTGAAAGCATTTCTAACCTGTTCCTCCGATTTGGGGCGGTTGAAAACTGTCTTTCGGTCCTTGCATCGCCATACGGTGAGCTGGAAGGCTGCAACATTAATCTGGAGAACACTAAGTTGCTCGTTCCTGACTTCCCGCATCAAGTCTGCGATATCCTTTTTCACTTCCACCTGGAAGGACGACCCATTAGGCTTTTTGTCCTGATCGATGAGGAGACACCAGACTATATGTATGGTATTGGAGACGGCAGTCTGGTCCTGCTCGCACGCGTCAACGCGTATGGCAGGCGAAGGATGGTCTCCGAGTCTGTCCCGTGTCGTCCGGGGTTCTGTCTACCAGTGGCAGTGCCGCCGTATCTAATCTGCTATCTGTATGTAAGCATGTCCTAATGCAGTCCGATCGTGTTGTTCATCCGTTTCTGCCACCGCTGGCACGGCGGTTATGCTTCTTGATGGCACCTTAGGGGGGGTGTTTGGTACAATGAGAAGGGGCCTAAGAGGCCTACCGGTTGCTGCGGTTGCTGCCCCGCGACTCATTAGATCTGAATCTCGACCGCCAGATCTTGGCGCAACCTCCAAGACGGTTGCAGTCGGTCGGTGTCAGTTGGGTTGTGGCCGTCCAGAGGTTCCTTTCAATGTATCTCCATGACTGTATGATACACGTATATGTATGTTGTGATCTCTGTTTGTTTTTGGTCTATCAGGTGTCAATGATACAGCTTGTCCTCGCGGCCAGCCTGCGAAGCCTATCCCTCATGAGCTTATGCATCTTGCCTACACACCGGTCTACCTCTGGAAAACTACGCGCCTCGTTCCTCCGCCCCTACCACTGTCACCTCACCACCACACCCATAGGTCTCACTCATGTTCCAAATCTTCCATTACCAACTTCAGCCATCCAGGCACGTCAACAGCCCCCAGTAGCGAGATGTGACAGACGCATGAGCACACCCTCAGCGTTCTAAAGTGACGTAATATACATGCAAGCACGTTGGGCCTTCGGCGGGTGGTGGTGGTGAGAAGTACAGCATCGCGGGGTGATCTGACAAAAGGATCATCAATCGTTGTAGGATAGAGGAGGAGAAAGAAGGAGGAGGGGACTGTCTTAAGTGGTAGGATGGTAGCATCGAGTCTATGGATGGCTCCTGGAAGGTAACAGTTAAAATATGTGTTTGCTGAGGAAGAAGAATTTGAACGTACCATATGACCCGTCATAGTAGTCATAGAAATCACCTCTATCTGTTGAGATCTACCCATCTAATACTGAAAGCCTCCCTAAGTATACCCGACCCGCAAAATATGTTGGTTTCGCGCATCTGTCGAGGCAGGTGCAACTGGCATTGGACTGGTACAGATATTCTCCAAGCATGTTTCAGGCTCTTTGTGTGCAGGGACTTGGTAACCAGAGTTTAAGGTTTCTAAAAGCACAAAGAAAGTGTTTATGAAGCAATAAGAACAGCTCGAGGCCCAGAGAATGCAGAGTTGACTAGAAGTCAAGACGAGCGAGTTCAACTTCGACAAGCGAAGCCCGATTTATCTAATTGTACACACATACAAATAAGGATGTGGCTGAACATTGCAATGGAAATTTGGCTTTAACACCATCATATCTGGGTATGGGACACCAGGGGGTTGTGAAATGCGGATTTAAAGGATGTTTGGATCATCTGAAAGTAAAATCTGATGGAATTTGAGAAAATAAAATAAAAGTAAGACAACAGCATCCAGAGCCTTATATGCTCGACCTAAATGTGTGGTTACTGCTTGAAAATTGAACTCACAACTTGATTGGCATGCTTCATCGGCCCGTCTTACAAGCTTTCATTTGTCACTTCTGTTTTAAAATATCTCAGCAAACAAATGCCGCGAAAGCCCTGTATCTTCGCTGGAGGTTTGCTTTGCATCTAGTATAACACAGAAACAAGATGCGAGAAGACCACAAGTGTTTTGTCAAGACTTGACGTTGTACGTCCATAGCCAGCGGGGGCGCAACTATTGGAGGCAAAGCACAGACACGGAGCTCATCACCCCAGTACTAACCAGATAACAAGTTAGCAGTGTCACCAATGAACACAGAAACCAAGGACATTCTCTGTCGTTGAAAGACAAGCCAATCTCTCCCTTTGCTGCACAGCACATGGGGCTGAGAGCCCCACAGAGACATCTACGATGGTCGATGCCACTGTCCTGGTTCCGGGTGCATTTAAGTTGACACGCTAGTACTGTACCACGCAGCGCATACACAAACTAATGAGACGTGTGGAGTCCTGCAAAAACATTCCCAACAGGCCATGGTATTCTTAAAGAAAAGAGATGCGGGATATAAAGTACATCAGCCCAAGGCTCAAAGCTACACCAATGCTCAAGTTAGAGAGTCGACAGGCACAGTAATAAATGGAACGCCGGAAAGTGTGAAGCCGCATCAGGAAAGCATTAGCATTGGCATGCAATCTGAGTAGAGACCACCACAAGAGCCCAATTACAAATGGTAGAACAGTATATGGTATGAGGGGGAGTGGAGGCCGAGACGTGAGACCTTGAGGGCAATGGTGTCAAGCGTAGAACACGGCCCTTCTTGATGAGTTGTCGCTCGGTTCTGCCAGTAAGAATGCCATTGGTTGAGTGTCCCTTGTGTAAAACCTGCTGTGTCGAACGCGAGGCCAGCAGATAAGGTGAGCCCAGTAACCGTTGTGGTGGTAGGTGGTAGAAGTCAAGGTCGATAACCAAATGATGGCATGCGGGTCGGTACGCTTCAGACCGGAGATCGTGAATCTCTGCTGGTCTATTTTTATCAAAACCGGTTCTGCTTTTGGTAAAGAAGCTCGTACCTCCAATGGCGGTTGTCTCTTAGGCCCCATCTCATTGTACCAAATACCCCCCCTAAGGTGCCATCAAGAAGCCCCTACCGTCATGTCTTAGGTGGTTTCTGCTCACCACGCACAGCGACCGCTGACCAGTCGGCCCGTGGCCCGTACTAACCTTGACATATTCAACGCTCGTCTGCAACTCGCGCCATCATCAACGCATCTCCCTGCAACTCGAACATGAACTTTATATTGATCAGCGACCAGGTCCGTACTATATTCAACGCCCGTGTCATCGGCGGTTGCCTCGCCTAAATGCAACTCACGCCATCGTGGACACGTCTCGTCACGCGAGCCACTTCCTGTTCATGCGACATAATCAACATTGCCTGTGGGCCAATTCTGGGTCCGCTACAGGCTATGCAATGAAAGGTCACTCGTTTGGCAATCCGGGTACACGGCAATAGGATGCTTCTAGCCCTATTTTTGACTTCTTATACTGATGATAGAGGTCCCGGATGTCACCGTGGTCTTCCTTGAACTGCAACCCACTTTTGACATTCCCCAGTAAACTTTAAATATAAAAGGAAATTTCTATCTTTAGTTTGATGTCGGCACGATGGCATTGTTTGGTTGAATGCTGACGTGGTGAGTCGACCGTCGCTGTGAATGGGTCTTCCTCCCTCCACTATCTGCTGGCAACGTTGTGTCTTATCCTGCCTCGCCAATATCGTTCCTCTCCACCCACCCAGTCTAGCCTGAGGCTGCAACAACAACGAAGTGCATTGCTCACGCCGCCCCACTCAGTTCCCCTCCATTCACCATATGTTTGCGCCATCATTCCCGCCACCCATGCGCGTATACGAATAGTGATTCGCCCAGGATTTCGAAAACTCCCCGCAGAAACCACTATCTACACTCGCCACTCAACGCCCAACCGCCGACATTGTTCACTACCTAATTCACCGGGTTCCACCCTCTGCATCTTCAACCTTGAGTCTCAACGTAGCCCTTGGCTGGGCTGATGCCTAAGTCCTCCCTTTTGCAGACGTGTCTTGGAGGGTCACACGGTGGGCTCTTGCATGGAGATTGGGGTGAGACCTGGACTTGGGCGGCGTGTTGGCGGCACCCTGTAATCCTGCATCGAACACTTTCAGAATGTATATACCAAGTATATACTATTGTATTATGTACAATTATAATCAACGACATGTCTGCATACACCGAACAACTCAGTGGGATCCCCAAATGACCTCCATTAAGTACAGTACTTACCTAGAGCGAACTTGAACTCAGTGAACTTGCAATGGCCACTAAAAATAGAAATTTCCTTTTATATTTAAAGTTTACTGGGGAAAGTGGTCAACTCCTGCAACCACAGCCACGGACGAGGACCGCCCATGATCAGTTTGAGGACAAAACCATTTTTCCAACGGTCTTCTTAGCATTCCTTTCTTCCTCGTGCTGACCGAGATGTCGATATTACCAAGGAAAAGTTGTTGGAGGTTACCGAATAGACCATTCAAACGTCCTTCTGGTAGGCTTAATCTCGGTTCTGAACCATAGCGCTATGACAGTTCAAAGATGGGATTTAGCGACAGAGCAACACTTTGAATGAGAATTTGACCAATGACAAGGTTCACGGTGTCACGACGATGTTTTAGCGAGCCTTCTCTCTGTCGGACCATCTTTCATACTAGTGATAGGCACCATATAAACTAACAATCACATGATACCAAGGACCTTCTGGAAACTTTCGATGGTATGTTATATCTATCACTTGGGCACTGGCAGTGGATACATTGTGCTAAGCTAATCTGACAAATTCAGTACAGCAAGAAGTAGGGAAGGTGGCCTCAAGTACTTAACGCACGCTGCCACAACCTCGTTCTCTGGACGTGTGCCCTGGTCATGACAAACCCTGAACAGTCAACGGAATGCCGCCGGAGCTCCCTCTTCATTGTACCAGCGCCACAATCAAAATAATTCCCTCCCAATCCCAGAAATGTTCCATCACCGTATCATGGCCTCGTATTCAACAGCCCAATGCACAACAGTTGGGAAAATGGCTTTTGAGTGGACTCCACGAATGGCTATTTCCATGGACCCAATTAATAAGCTTGGCTTGGTAGTTTTGCATGCCACACTGACTTCTGGACTTCGGCTTGAGAAATGAACACATACCACAACACACATGTAAGACTGTCGTTTGTCCTTCGAAACCCACTCCCTAAATACCACTTCCTATTGCTCGATGGCCGTCAGAGTGATTTATCTGGGAAGATTGTACTTGGCAGCGCATCTTGGCTACACATAAAAGGCGAGTTGACAATATTTCGCATACCTAATTCCAATATACCTACATCAAATTATCGACACATCGATGACTCTAGTAGTTCTCCATGTCTCAGAATATTGTTTCTACTCCCCCGGTGGGCCAAGCTTCCCAAGATCTCACCCCTGAAAATGTGTTCGACGACCTCAATTCAAGTGAGCAGTTTATTTCTGTGATGCGCCCTGTGACAAAATGACCAAGCCACCTGTCTAGTTGGTCTATACCCTGCTGAACAGAGGATCAACAAGATCATCTCCTATTGGAGGGAGATTGCGTGGCGCGCGCCAAGCATGTCAGGACACACATGATCTCCACGCGATGAAAAGGAGCAGAGAGACGGAAGTATATTGGTACTATACAGTACCATTCCAAACTAGGAAATCATGGACTCCAGCGCCCTCAGTCGTTTCTACACCACGGCTGAGGTGCGTTAAGTTTATCTCAAGTTACGGCACTATTACTTACGTCTATATTAGCATAGCTTCTGTTCCTAACAGGTACATAACTAATACAGTCGTTTCTACACCACGGCTGAGCATAGCTTCTGTTCCTAACATCTCCATTGAGATCTTCTACCAGAAGTTGCCTCTATGGACCCCATTTTCAGGGGTCATTGGTATCAAGACCACATACATGCTGAACCTCAAGGACAAAAGTAAAACTGTAGTAGTCACCCATGGTAACACGAGTGGAAAGTCAGACCTTCAAGGTCGAAGGTGGGCAATTCCTGACCATTTCGTGTTCACGGGGAGCTGACCAATTATGGGGCAGAGGATGAATTCTTTGTGGGCATCTCTGGAAAGCTCTATGAGAACTTCCCTGTTGGGAAAATCCGCAGTCTTGGAGTCCTTGTGTACAACAAGACATCTGGACAGCTTACCTCTCATTGTTAGTCACCACCCCTAACAACTTGAAAATTATGCTGACAGCTTTGTATTCAGCTTCCAACTTGGACATCCCTGGTGTGGATCCTTACCCCAAGGAGGAAAGGCTGCCTGTTGTGAAACTCAAGAGTTTCTTGACTTTGGGCTTGCTCGTTGCTTTTGGTGGCAGTGTGTCAAATGATGAGAAAAGTGAGTCTCCTTCCAAATCCAAGCCCGGAATGCGCTTTTTATGCATCTTCTACTTAGAATTCTTGGAGATGCTCTTGGTCTATAAGTATACTCCAGGCGCAGGAGGTATTGATATCATCTAGTTGCTGTGGGCGTAGCCAGAGGACATTTGTTGGACAATTCTTTGAGAAAAATGACTGAATTGAGAGCATACATGTAGCTGCTAACCCAGCCTGTCTTGTTCTGAGATCTATTTATAGATTGAGGTTATTCATCTGAAACTTTTCATGTGCAAAAAATGAGCACACATGACCTTCTTACTCTCCTCCACTGAAACTTTGTCCTCTTGCCTCCTGCTTTGCCCCTTGCTGTACCCTTTCAAGTATGTGCAAATCCAACACTCACTTCGTTTGGTCATGTCTTTCATATTTATGCAGTTGTCAGTGCAGACATGACACTCACTTCGTTCGGTCATGTCTTTCATATTTACGCAGTTGTCAGTGCAGACATGACACTCACTTTGTTCGGTCATGTCCTTTGTATTTACGCAGTTGTCAGTGCAGACATGACACTCACTTTGTTCGGTCATGTCCTTTGTATTTACGCAGTTGTCAGTACAGACATGACACTCACTTTGTTCGGTCATGTCCTTCATATTTACGCAGTTGTCAGTGCAGACATGACACTCACTTTGTTCGGTCATGTCTTTCGTATTTACGCAGTTGTCAGTGCAGACATGACTCTCACTTTGTTCAGTCATGTCTTTTGTATTTACACAGTTGTCATGCCTCTTCATGCAACAGCTAAGTGCGGGCCTGACACTCACTTTGTTCAGTCAGGCCTTTTGTATTTACACAGTTGTCAGTGCAGACATGACACTCACTTCATTTGGTCATGTCTTTCATATTTACACAGTTGTCAATGCAGGCCTGACACTCACTTTGTTCGGTCAGGCCTTTTGTATTTATGCAGTTGTCAATGCAGACCTGACACTCACTTTGTTTGTTCATGTCTTTTGTATTTGCATAGTTTTCAGTGCAGACCTGACACTCACTTCATTTGGTCAGGTCTTTTGTATTTGCACAGTTTTCAGTGCAGACTTGACACTCACTTCGTTCAGTCATGCCTTGTGTATTTCCGCAGTTGTCAATGCAGGCCTGACACTCACTTCATTTGGTCATGTCTTTTGCATTTACACAGTTGTCAGTGCACTCAATTTGTTCAGCTACACTTTTGTATTTAACTCTGTTGTGACATTGAATCTCATCTAAATTACAGTCATTGAGTTCTAACTGACAATTCAGTACAACCTGTTTGTGATCAGTCAGATATACAGGATGTCATATAGATAAACTGAAAAACTCACCTCAAGAGTATGGGACTCAATTAACAGAGAGAGATCAGGACACAGAGAACAGGAGCTGAGTCAAAGAAGCTCCTATAACCATCATGAAATAAGGAGACAAACCTTCAGATAGCCTCAACAGACAGTGGTGATGCCAGAATTATTGTTGAGGAATGAGAGAGGAGGCCAAAGGAATGTGATCAGTTACACCCCCAAATGCCCATCTTCCAACCATCAGGCATACATAGATGTTTTCAAAGAACTCTGTTTCTTCTAAAGGTCAATGTAAAGTTAAAACACATTCAGCAACATGGGCAGACTCACAGTAAGGGGACAGAAAGAGGATACAGCAAGGGATAGAGAAGGCAAGGCCAAGCTCAAATAGCAGCCACCTGCTGATGCCATCCACTGACTTTGATGTTTGCTCAGGAAGGCCCTGAAAATTGAAAGCCAGCTTATTAGATAACTCATTATGTAAAATTATGACAAAGCCTTGATGTTCACACGAAAAAGTGTCCCATATATTATAGATAATATATATTCATTTTACTGTACCCTCCCCGTGTGTGTTCAAATACCATATCTTCAGCTCTCGCACCCTATTAGAACTGACATGGGGTATGAGAACTGAATCATGCAGAGCTCTGCTCCTACCCACATCCTAAGATCACAAAAATTCGTCTTTGAAAGAGGTGAGGAACACGTCAGAAGCCCTTGGATATTCCTCCAGATTATGATACACCACAAATAACCCCCCTACATTATTTACAGGACTTTTGTCATATTCCTCTGATGATCCCATCAAATATTCCTGACTTATGCCATGGGCCCCCATGCATATTTTGAGCAGCCCAGTGTGCCTGTCGCCTCTGCATGCAGCATTCCCATTCAATTTGACCACTAATGAATGAACGTGTGGTTCTGTATTGCATGCTAAGTGGTGTACATATGTGGAACTAGCTAACGGAATGGCTACTCTACGATATGAACCCTCCCCGAGCTGCAATCAAACATTGTCACCAACTTATACCCCCATTCTGGTATTGTTGCCACTCAGACCATCATGAAGTCACCAGACCCTAGGGCCTTACCTCCAGAAGTACTGTCAGGTTGGTTGATTGTAAGTGTACAATACACATTACATACTATATATGCTAAGATCGGGTCTGGAAAAGTGCATCATGGGGCTTGAACTTACACCAATGAGCAACAAAGGACAAGAGCATAGAATGGAAGGGTACAGGATGCAGTACATACCGTATATTCTAACAGAGTCATGTCCAGAAGAGTGCATCATTGGCTGGAAATTAAAACAGGGAGCGACAAGGAACAAGAGCGTATGAAGTGGACTCACCCTGGCAAAACACCGCATACAATACCTGCGGCAAGATAACATGTGATGGGTAACGTCTTAGAGACTAATCAGTGACTCACCTTGCAGGAATATGGGAGAGTTGAGCGCATTATTCGGTGCTACAGCTGTCTGTCATGGCTGATCAACTGCAGTACTGAGATGGGGGGGAAAAAATAACGATGGACTCACGTAAAGTCCAGTAGTTGTTAGGAGCCTCCTATTAGGCACCCTGATACTCAATATCAATCAGGATAGCATACATAGTAGTAGCTGTGGCTAAGCTCACTCAGTTACAAGATTGACAAACATCTTCTGCTGGTCTATACTCAGGGCTGGACGTGCCTTCGGTATCCATGAAGAATCAGCTTGGCTTAAAGCATTGGGGAGAAGGAGAATGGGTGTTATGTCCTCGCGAAGCCGGATATAGTGGTGGTTGGTGTACACTTCGTTTTGTTGCTCACTGTGTCCTCTTGTCCTGTTATGGATACGGCCCAAATTGGAAGTGTTCGTATTGGTGGGTCCTTCCTTTTATGGAATGCCAGCTTGTACCGTCATTGATTTATTTATTTTTGATCCCCCCCAGATAGATCTCAGCCATGCTGTGCTTGCAGTGGCCCATTCTATCATGTACTTGTATCCAAATATATTAGTCAAAATATAGCACATGAAATGAAAAGGGAAAGGTGAAGAGAATGATCATGATGTCATGAACTTTGTTACAATGCTGATGGCAGCATTGTCTGAGTTGAATTTGTTCTTGACCTCCAATCCCGTTCTGGCATTCAACAGCCCAGATGAACTGCCTGCATGAGCCTGCAATTTTGGAAAGTTAGACATATTCATAGCAATAGCATGGGATTGGATCTTACTGGTGGCTTGAGATCTCTTTCAATTTTTGGTCAGGAACCTCCTAGGACCGATGTTGAAACCGTATGTGCACTGTAGGCATACCAACCGGCTACCATGCCCCTTCGCAAGGCTAGATGATGGGTTCATAATTCTGAATGTTGACCTACTCTTCACTATGTGGAGATCCACACCTTTCTGAGGATACTTGGCTAACTAGTAGCAGTGTGTCACATAAGCAAATGTATGTTTCTTAATGCTGTTTTTCTGTTCCTATATGATGTGACATTCTTTCTTTCAGGACAAGTTGACATATGACTGTCAATACCAGGTAGATGATTGTATACTTGCCTCCCTGCTCCTCAATGATCTGTGCGTATGTTTTCTGCAGTTCTGGTGGTTGACTAATGGTTGCAGATGGTGGGGTAAAGGGGTGGTGTGAAGTCAATAGGCACTTCAGGCAACCCCCTAGCAGTACCCTGTTAGGGTAGTTAGTGCCTACTACGTAACTCCCCTTAGAGGGTCTGGGACCAGG